>CM057816.1:25798025-25865525 GCA_030067965.1 Latrodectus elegans
TTTTTAAAAAGTTTGATATTGATTTTCAATTCAAAGCAGCCGTCAATTACGTTTAATTTATATATTATCAGAAAATACAATCCTCACACACACACACATAAAATCAAGTTATACTTCTCCTGTAAAGAATATTTGGTCATTAAACCACTTTAAAAACCATCATGGCATAAATTGAAGGATACCAATTGCTATGTGAAGAAAGATAAGCGAAGTGTAGTTACGATATGTTGAAACCAGATTCAATGGTTTATTCTTGAGTAACTATTCACCCATATCCGAGCTGAGAAATAGCTTCATTTTGAAATTATCTAATGCATGCAAGAAATTATTTGTTGATTTTGGAAATCCAATTTTTAAAATATAATCGAGATGTTCATCAATTTGTCATTTCTGATAATTATGAAGTACAATAATTAGATATGACACATTTATAAATTGATTTAAGTTACCTAAAGTTGAATGTGTAATTAATTTATCGATAACTTATGAAACTCATTTAAAACGGCAACCACCATCCATTTTCACTCATGATATCCTATATATATATATACATATAATACATATATATATAAGGAAAAGAAATATGTTTAAAATATTTTAAGAAGAAGAAATAATAAAGAAAAGATTGATAAATATAGTACTAATTATTTCTTAATAAAAACCATATGATTATTATCCGGAATGTAATCAAAATTCACCTACAAAAAATTCATAAATAAGTCTATTATTATTTGCTATCCAAAGTAATTATATACAAAATGTAATTAATTAATTTCTGAATTTAGTCTAGTAAAATAAAATCAATTCAAGGATCCTTATAATCTTTGATAATAAATTATTTTAAGTTATTTTTAGCTTTAATTTTCTTTTAAATGATAAGCAATTTCAGTATTTTCTTAACAAATTTCATTATTATTTTTAGCTTTGAAAACGAAAATTTTCATCCTGAATGAGACTCGCAGTTTTAATTTTTAAACCTATTAAAAATAACATAAACGAGAAATGTTATGAGAACATTAATGAAAATTATCTATTAATTCATAATTATTAATGTTAATTATATGATTAATATGATTTAGTTCATAATTTCAATAGAAGTTTTATTATTTGTAAATATTTCTAGAAGAAATAGATAACATTAAATAATTTTTCAGATTAATATGTGTATTTTTATAACAAACTATATAATGTAGATATATATTCAGCTTAGTTTGATCTACCAAAATGTAAATATAATTGAACTTTTTCAATAATTAAAATAAATGGTAAAAGGAGAAACATAAAGCAAATCGAAAAATTTTTTCATATGTAAAAATCTTAGAATACACAACCAATAAAAAATACAAAATTAAAAATATTAAGTTTCAAAAACTTGAATTATTTAAATAAACATAATTCATCAAAGGAAAATATAAGAACATAATGAATTTATTGCGTTTTCCTCTAATTTCAGAAAAAATATAACATTGAGCCAACAGCAATCTTATATATTTATATTTCACATTTATAGCATATCAAAACATTTCCAATCTTAAATTTTGAATTTTTATTTTTTATATTACTTCCTAAATTAAGCATTTAAAACTGTTATATGGGAGTTTTAAAATTACGAAATTAAGACCCTAAATATTTTTCCACATTAATTGCCGAAAAAATTTCTATGATTTTAATTATATCATAAATTTATATTTACTTTCATATTTTAATACGTTTTCAGTTAAACTTTGAAGCATTTTTTAAGTAAATATTATAAATATCATTTATAAATGTATTTTATTTTATAAATATCTGAGCTTTAAATCGCAACCGCTTCTTGTTTCCAAAAATAATTCATGACATACTAATATGATTGCAGTCACATATTGTACACAGAATAACATTAATTTATAAACAATATTTGATAATTTATACATAACATAAAATACTGACGTGCATTAACATGAATGTACAGTATACACAAGGGAAAAAATTCAAAAAGTTAAAGAACAAAAAATGCCAGAATTATTAAGAATACATACATTTTACACACACACTCGCACGAATATATAATTGGTTACTTATGGATATAATTATTATGGTAATTGTATAGATTCGTTTGGTGATAGAAATATATACAATTAATCCATTAATTGTTTATTATCTTTAAGGAAGCTTGACAGATAGAATAAATACTTTCTAAAATCATAAAATCAGAATAAAACTAATACATTTCATTCAGTAAAAGTATTCATAAAATAAAAATTATATTTATTCGGGAATTAATGACATAGTTTGTTAAATTTAAAATGATAAATAATATTATAAAACCTAATATGGGGATTCTGGCAAAGTAGAATGTAATTAAATAATACATTTGTTTCCTGTAAAAACAGTAAATTAAATTTCGTTTCTAATATATCTTTAATGGATACGTTTTAATAATTATATTTTCTTAAATTTTCATCACTTGAGTACTTTATCAAATGAATGTTAATTTTAATTCCTATTTATAAGCTAAAATACATGCAATGAAAGTCATAATCTCCAACAGAAAATATGTGTTTACTAAATAAATACTCATCAAAATAATGTATCATGTCTGACATACCATTGTTTTCTGCAAGATTCATTACCAAGTGTTTCACTTGCATAATACAAAAGATATATGTCACTAGTAGAGCCAAGAAAGGCAACAAGAGGTCCATAATCCAATGTAAAGTCCTTTATATTCCCTGAAATACATCTTCTTCAGTTTCTGGGATATTCACTTGAACACAGTCCATCAAGTGCAAGTAAAATCCAGTGACAAACAAGATGTGAGGGATAAAAGAGGAAGAAAGACATTCCCTATAGGGAGGAAAACTTACGGATTATAACGACTGAAGAATATAGCTCACGTTTTCTGGAAATAATCAATCTTCGGATAAGAATTTTTCGCCAGAATTGTTTGAAGCCACTAAGTTTAAGAGGTAATACGTTTATAGGTAGGGAAATAGTTAAAGTTTAGTGTCCCAGATTATCTTAAATTTTTCAAAATAAAATGTTTTTTAATAAAAGTATATATTTAGATTAATATATGTGTGCTTAAATATTAACATTTTATATATTATATAAAAAATCTAAATTTTTTTATGATTTAGAAAATGTTCGAATTATATATTTTAAAATTTATTATTGTGTATATAGTATAAATGGCAATGAAGCATATTTTTATTAAAATGGCTTATAAATATATCAATTCATATTTAAACACACTATTTATAGATGTTCATAAAAATTCCAACATTTTTAAAATTGAAATAAATATGAGTTAAAATATTGTTTTTGCAAGATATGAAAACATATGTGCATGGTTGATAAAAAGTTTATTTAAAAGATAGAAATGTGATTCATAACACTGTATATGCTGTATAGTAAAAATTCTGTTTCTGAGAATTAAGTTATATATATATATATATATATATATATATATATATATATATATATATATATATATATATATACAAAGTGGTTATAATTAAACTTCCTCTATAAACAGCATCCCACAGAGCAAACGGATGAACGGAATACAACAAAATTTTGTATATGGGCTTTACACGAGATGCGCTCACGGAATTTTGAAAAAAAATTTTTAGTTCCAAAATTTCCACCAGAGGGCATTTTTTTCGGAAAACATGGCCAAAACGGAATACAGAAACAATATTAACAAACCAGAACAAGAATTATGAGTAATAAAAAGCAAAATCGGGAAAATCCGTCAGTTGTAGGATAAAAATGCCGAGATTTGCATGCTTTGGAAGAAGAGGAAGCTTTATGCAAAACAGGTTTGGGTATAAAACGTTTGCAGACGTTGTTATGTTTAAGTCGATGTTTCCGGCTGTATTTATGGTGGTCTCTTTAGTTGAACGTGCGTTATTGGTGAAGATGGTTTACGAAAACAAGTGGAATGCTTCTGCTGCAGTTCGTGAATTTCGTCGTAGAAAAAGCCTACGGCGTGGACCAATGTCAACTACAGGTATCCGGATCATGATTAGAGGTATCCGGATGAGATTTGAAGAGACGGGGAAATTAGGAGTTCAACCTGGAAGAGGCCGCAAACGTGTCACATCGGTAGTTGTTGATGCCGTAAAGACAGCTGTTGACGCACAGTCACAGACATCAGAGTTTGGGGGCAGTAGCGCACGTGCAGTTTCCAGACAGACTAAATATGCTTACAGCACCGTCCGAAAAGTGCTCAGAAACATGATGCACTATTTCCCATACAAGATCCGCCCTACCCAAGAGCTGCTTGATAGGGACAAAGCACAACGTCTCTCATTTGCAGTCAATTTCCTCAACAGAATGACTGTTCATTTGTCATGGCCTTGGAATATTCTGTGCAGCGACGAGGCTCATTTCTACCTCAACGGGACTGTCAACACACAGAATTGCCGCATTTGGGCTAAGGAACATCCTCGGATGCACACTGAAAGTCCCCTGCATTTTCCAAAGGTGACTGTCTGGTGTGGATTTACGCCGACTTTCATCCTTGGGCCATTCTTCTTTGAGGAAATCACTGAACGTGGGCCTGTCACATGTTCCGTTACGGGCCGTCAGTACCATGTCATGCTGCAGACGTTTGTTGTGCCGCAACTACAGCAAAGGCGAGTCCTTACATCGACCATTTTCATGCAGGATGGTGCACCCCCACATATCCTTGAGTCCGTGAAGGCGCTATTGCTCCAACACTTCACCGAGGAGCGTGTTATTAGTCGCTCCTTTCGTTATCCATGGCCACCACGTTCACCGGATCTAACTCCATGCGATTTCTGGTTATGGGGTTATTTAAAAAGTCGGGTGTATCGTGGAGGTGTTACGACGTTGAGTGACTTAAAGAACTCCATAACGCTTCATGTGCGAAGCCTCACAATTGATCTGTTACGATCTGCTGTTCAACACACTGTGCATCGACTTGAAATTTTGCAGGTGAATGAGGGAGGTCACGTTGAGCAACTTTTCCTACATCATCCTGGACACGATTAACAACTGCTCCGCTTGTGAAATTTCGTCCTAATGTGTTTTTGTTTCGGTAAACTGAACTGTTTTTTGTTTCCCAAACAGCGTACTGTTCTTTTTTCCTTACCTTTACTTAATGTGGATCGATGACAGGGTGATCAGACATATTAATAAATGTTAATTGTTTCTGTATTCTGTTTTGATCGTTTATTGTGTCACATTTCATGCTTTTCCAAAAAAGCGCCCTCTAGTGGACATTTTGGAACTAAATTTTTTTTTCGAAATTCCGAAAGCGCATCTTGTGTAAAGCCCATATACAAAATAAAGTATAATTATAAACACCTTGTATATATATATATATATATATATATATATATATATATATAGATATATATATATATATATATATATATATATATATATATATATATATATATATATATATATATATATATATATATATATATATATATATATATATATATATATATATATATATATATATATATATAAATATATATATGTGTGTGTGTGTGTGTAGGTAGTTAGATTTCTAAGTTATATCCAGAAATATTCACCACGTACTTTCTATGTCTACGTTAAATAACCAATCATCGAAGACAGTTGGCAGCACAGTTCAGTTAAGCATATAAATAGGGTGTGCGCTGGCTTAAAAAACATTACAATCAATGGCATTATGAAGAAACGGAGCGATTTATCCGACGTCCAAGAATTTCCAAAATATCTAAGTTTATAAATTCTGCTTAGGTGCCTCTCATACAAATGGGATAGTGTTAAATCAGTGATGCAGCAAATGTGGTTCATCACGATCCAAGATGACAGAGGTGAACCACGACAGCAGCAATGCGTTCATGATAATAGACTAGCTACCAATGTGCAACTGTCCACCCGGATGACAAAAGTGTCTTTCAAAACTATTGTTCTGTGAACATTTCTTTGTCTGGATCTCTAAATCTAAAGCCTTCTCAGAAAACAAGGCAAATTGCTGTTCATCCACGACGAAGTCTGTAAGCACCGCAGTTAGACATCCACTCAGAAGCTGATGATAGCAGTTGCCTATAAATAACGTTTCTTGATCAACCGAACATATAGGCATGGTCGTATAAGAAGTGAAACCTATGAAAGCAAACATTCTGCAATTATTGTTAGAATGGTTCGAGCTGGCGGTGGGAGTATGTCCGGAGAATGATTTCCAGCTATTCTCTGGTCGTATTAATCATTGTCAAACAAGTATGGATCAATACAAGCAAACATCTGTTCTTGCCGACCATATCCTTTGCTATATGATCATTTTCCTCTCAGGCTGATGGCTTCTACAAGCAGGACAGTGCGACCTGCCATGCAGCTGGCAGTTTACATGCGGGGTACGAAGAGATATAATGAGTTTACCATTCTCACATGGCAAGCAAACTCACGTGATTTAAAACCAATGTAGAATATGTAGCACCATCGGGATCAGGTTGTTCACGGTATGCATCCTCACAAGCATAATCTATCACAGCTGATTCCGGCAATTGAGTTGGCAAGACTTAACATTCAAGTAAACACCTCCAGGAAGCTAATTGTCTCTCTTTTTATACGTCTCGTCGCAGTCTACTATGTGGAAGGTGGTTATTCTGGATTGTTAAAGATGGCCACATTAATGTGACTGAAGTGTGCATATGTATATAACTGTTCAATGAATGAAATTTTTCTCACCAACCTACGCTACATATTACTGCTGGCATTTAAATGTTTGTGTATATTTAAGATATTCTTTGGTGTAAATATTTAATTAAAAACATTTATAGATAATTTGAAACAATGAACTTTATAAGGAAATAGAAAAAATAATCTTCATTTATTTTAAATTTTACATTCTCAACTTTGTTATAAATTTAGAATTTGTTTTATATTTGTGAATACTTGAGAAATATTATTAAATCTCGTATATTCTACAAAATTTATAGGGCAATATATTTGATATATATTTTGTAACCATGGATAAATTTTGAAAAATATGATAACAATATAATTAAATATAGCTTGTCAAGTAAAGTAAATATTCTGAAAAAAAATTTTTTTGAGAGGCAATTTATATATTGCCCTTAAACTACGTCGAGTTTTCTTTTAAAATTTCATTTGAAAGATCTCCTTATGGATATTAGGCTAATATTCATTTAAAAAGGAAATTCATTTATTATTATTTTTGCAAATACTTTAGTGCAGTGATTCTCAACATGTGTGGAGCGCCCCCTTGGGGGTCGCGAGCACATTAATAGGGGGCGCTTGCATATCCAAGAGAAAATGTTATTTAAAAAATTTGATTAAGTGACTGAAAGGAAGGAAAACACACATATAGAAAAAATATATTTCGACATATTTAATAATTAACTTATTAAATTGAAACAATTTACTCAATTAAAAACAAATTTAATAATTATTAGTGACTTCGTTGGGTCTGTCTTTAAGAGCAAAGTTTTTCGAAGGGGGTTAAATATTAGAAATAGACACTCTCAGTTCTTCTTCTATATTTAGCTGATATCTATATTTTGTCTTCAAAAAAGCCATCACAGAAAATCCAGTTTCACAAGTGTAAGATGTTGTAAATGGTAGTAGAATGCGAAATGCCCTTGTTTTTAGTGCAGAAAACTCATCATCCACTCCTACCCAAAATTCAAAGAGTGATTTATTACTCAATTATCTTTTGGTTTCACAGCTTGCTGTGAAGTCTATGAAGTTTTTTTCCTCTTCAATTGAGAGTCCTTTGGGAGTATTTGGAAATGGATCCCTCGCCCACTTGTAACTTGATGTCAGTTTGTCGTCAGCAAGAAAGTACTTTTAAAAATTCTTTGCTAGCATTGCTAAATAATTTTCAATGGTTACATAAACAACTTTTACATGTTGTTCTCCTGTCTCGTAAGTTTTAATACAATCGTTCAAATTTGCAAACATTGTTAAGTTTTCTTGATTTAAATTTCTGCTCCACAATTCCAATTTCCTACAAAAAGCATTAACTTTATCACTCGTATACAATATAAGTATATTTGATCCTTGCAATTGAAGATTCAAGTTATTCAATTTCTGGAATATGTCGACCATGTGGCTCAATTTCCTCAAAAATAAACTATCGCAAAAATTCTCAGCTTCCGGTCTGTTTTCCTCTTCTAGGAAAACGGCGATTTCTTATTCGTAAACAGGTTGCAAAAATTTCCCTCGTGATAACCATCTTGCCTCGCAATAAAATTGTAACGCTGAATGTACTGCACCCATATCTTTACAAAGTGCGGAAAAGATTCTTGATTTCAGGGATCTCATTTTTATATAATTTACTACGGTTACAACAGTAGTTAACACAAAATTCAAACCAGGACTCATTTCTTTAGAAGCCAAACTTCTCTGGGTATCATGCAATGTGTCCAGAAGCACTGTGGCGATTTTTGTTTCACAAGTGCTTGAATACTTTGGAATCTTCCAGACATAGAACGACAACCATTGGTGCATTATGCGACGCAATTTTTCCATTCTATGTTTGCCTCGTTAATAAAATTATTTACGATAGCAAATAATGTGAGTGCTGTTGCTTTGAATTCTATTGGTTTTTCAGAACAGTAATTCTTCTACTACTGACAAATCATCACAAAATCTAACGTAGGCAATAAAATGAGCATCTTTATTACTATTTGTTGCCTCATCGAGTTGTATTGAAAACAATTTGTCATGAAACTTCGACAAAAACTGACACTGTACATCTTCAGCTGTATCAGCAATTCGACGGGTAACAGTATCATTTGAAAGAGAGTAGACTACAATTGTTTTGCAAAATTATCTCCATACATAATTTCTACAATCTCAATTGCGGCTGGCAAAATAAGCTCTTCACCAATGGTGTGAGGCTTTTTACATCTGGCTATTTTATACGAAACTTTGTAAGAGGTAATTAAAGCTTTTTCATTCACAGACAAAATTTTCTTAAACATTGATTTTTGCTTTTCATATGACTTTAATTTCAATTCGAAGATTTCTCTGGGTTTCTTTACGTACTCACTATGAAGCATTTCCAAATGTGGTTTAAGTTTTTTAGGTTTCATTCTGTCTGCCGCCAACATTTTTGAGCAAATGATACGCAGTGGCCTTTCTTCTTCATTTACTTCAGTACTAGTGAACCGAAAATAAAATCATGAAAATATTTTCTTGATTTTATTTTCGGAAGCACGCTCGTCTGTGTACTTGTTAATTCTTAGCTATCGTCTAATGCTCGCTTACGCGCGCTTAAAACTTTATCCATGATTCCGCATAAGTCTGCTGCTGCCTTGAATATTTAAGACGGTGAATTGCAATTACATGAAAATATATATATAACATACACACTCAAAATAGATTCATATATATAACATACACATTTAGAATAGATAGTAGGATCGACTAGAATAAGATTGTCTGGAATAAATTGGCGTCATAGAGCTTTCACCTTTTCCCTATGAGCTATGTCACATTTGTGTTCATACAGTATGTTGTTCACATCTGCGCACGCTACTAACTTAACTTATAAGCTGACCAGAAAAATTGCTGAAAAATTGAAACTTCTCACGAAACCGTGAGAATGCCCGACACGGCGGTACGCAAGAGCAATAAAAAGGCATAGGATATATATTTTTTCAATGCTGAGAATCAGTGTTGCAAAACTTCTATAAATTTCCGTATTATTGGTAATTCGAAATGTTTAAAAATTAAGGTTGCAGTTTAGGTTTAGCGCCAATACTCGGAATACATTATTATTGTATACATTTTGTTGTATGCGGTAGGGAGGGGGGCGAGGAAAATTTAAATATTCTTGCGAATGATTGAAAATTGGGCCGTGAATACTAAAGGATTGAGAAACACTGCACTAGTGATATGTTATAGGCTAAAGAAAACATGGTTTATTTTTTGGACTTTTTCTTCCGGTATTGACACTTCCCCCCTAGTTGTTAGAGGGCTGCAGAATTAATACTTCCAATGTGGTCATTCTTATCATCACAGGAGTTTTCAGACTATGTCCTCCTCTACCCTTTTAAAGGTAAATGTGACCATTATGAATTAATTATACTGTTTTATTAGTTCCTATTCTTTATGATACTTTGGATCATCAAAATATCATTGGAGAGTAAGCGTCCTAACTTGGAAAACCTCGACACATATTGAATGAACAAAAATAGGTTCAGTTTTACACACTATTACCAAGATACTCATTGTGTGTTACAAAAAAGATCCATAAAACTTAAACAAAAAAGTTGAAGTTTTTGTGGTACTGTTGTAATTCATGATTGAAAGCACTCAAAGACGTTTGTATTTGTGTTTGTTTATGACAATGTATGACATTCATAAATAAAGGTAAAAAAATTGCTGTCAGTCAATAGTCTAATAAAATAAACATCCCTGTTATCTCACACTTATAACATATCATAAAAGGGGCACACAATGGTATGCTATTAAATACTTAAAATCATATCCAAGGAAATGATTTTAAGTAATGATTTCCAAGGAATATCCTAAAAGATTCCAAGGAATATCCTGGAATATCTTTACAGAAGATAAATCCTTTCCAAATTTAATTAGTATCTTCTATTTTATATCTAATAATACACTAATAATGTAGGAAAAGGCAAAAAAAGGAAAGGTAACAGGAATATAGTAGAAAATGGATGAATAAGGGAATTTGGCAGCCTTTTTTTTAAAAAAAGTAAGTCTTAATTAACTTTTCAATAGACTTCATGTTATATAACTATATTTTTAAAACAGATTTTTTTCAACAAGTTTGCCATATTTAGTCTTGATCTTAAGTCACATTGTGTTTAGGATTCTTCAAATTTAGCATAACGATTTTGCAGAGGTCAATATTTTATAATGAAAAGATTTAAAATTTTATGATTCTTAACATAAAAGTAAAAGTCCTTTCCTGCGAATTTTTATTACGAAATTTCTTATTACACAGCTGTTAAAAAGTAAACTTTATTTCTCAACTGCTGTTATTGAGCTACCACGGTTTATAGAAAGTAATCGTCAATGTTTCATTTTAAATATTTAATTCCTCTTTGCACAAAATATCGATCTAAATCATTAGATATAGGATTTATTTCTAGGTTTTCTTTATGTTATATATATATATATATATATATGTATATATATATATATACATATATATATATATACATATATATACATACATATATATATATATATATTTATACTATATAGATATATATATATATATATATATATATATATATATATATATGTATATATATATATATATACAATACACAGAGTAATTGTTTTATGCTGTGTGGCTCAATATTACAGTTTTAATGAAGCCACTACACTCCGAAGCTCCACTGAAAATAAATTTACAAATTTTAATCCAAAATAGAGGAAATAAATGAAAAGCCAAATATAATATTAATTCCTAATTTGCCAAAATATGCTATTGAATTTAAAGTGGTCAAAATCAAATTCCAAAACCGTAAAAATTCCAAATAAATACAAATATATAAATACAGGAAACCAATAACATAAATTTAAAGACTAAGTGTAAGCACAGTTAGCAATTCAAGTTTCAGAAGAAACTAAATATATGGCATTACAGGTTTGCGTGACCCTTTCTGTAGTGTATTGGCTTCATTAAGAATTTAGTCTGGATGCACTGCGAAAAGGCCTTACTTACCAATGCTATCCATAACCCCTGAAGAAACAGGCCTTGTTTCTTCTAAATTTTGAATTATTTATTGAATATATGTTTCATTTGCTTTCTATATTTCGTATTTTCATTTCATTATTCCTCATTTCTCATTATATATATATATATATATATATATACAATTAGAGTATGTATTAAATATATTGTGTCTGTGCATAGTTCAGAAATATACATATAACTAAACAATATACATCAATGATTATTATACCTATATAACATTTATAATAATTAATTAAATTTATTTTATATTATATTTACTAAACTCTATTTGACAGAATAACAAACACACATCATTTTACAGGTATACTCAATTTCTTAGTTTTTATGAATTACACTAATTAAATTTCATAATTTATATGCTTCATTCTAAATTATTATAACTAAACCTTTTGTGTATTACATATATTTATTTGGCATGAAATGATATTAAAATTCATTATAGTTACTTATCGTTTACTTGTTTCTCGTTTATAACTGATTGCGACAAAAAAACTACAATAATTTGAGAATTTAAAGTAAATATGTGATAAAATTAAACAATTTAAATTATATTTAAGATCGGATAATGCTTTTAGTGAATGTCTTTTAATGAATGTTGGTTTAATTTTAATTCATAGTCATAATTTTTGTAACAAATTAGAAGTAATTTTTATATGAAGCATACGGGCTTCACAGGCTTTTCTGAAAGTATTTAACAAAATGAACTTTAAAATAAAATTAACGCATTACCTTCTTCAAGTTTAAAGATAGATAATTATCTGTAGTTTTTTTTTTTTTTTTTAATTTCTGAAACTGAAGTTAAAATCAAAGTTGCTGAAAAATGCATTGTTAATATTTTTAAATAAAAAAATATCAAATTTATATAAAGTCATAAGTAGATATTTTTTAAACTTTCTATGATTTATGTTATGACTAGACATTTTTTTTAAATTACTTGAATTTGTAACAAAATAATTTCATTAAACATTATACTTGGAAAATTCTTATATGTATGTCATGTGTTAAGTAATTTTGTCATGTTGAATTTTAATTGCATGATTACTTTAAAATTGTTTATTCATAACAAATTAAGTAAATTATATCTATTTAAAATTGTTTATTCATAACAAATTAAGTAAATTATATCTATTACGTGATAATCAAAATTCATATTTTGTATTTTTTTATTTCTGAAAACAAAAATATATCCCTGTGCACCAAGAGATACCACACAGGGCCCAAAGGTACAACAAATGTACTACATTTCAAATAAGTCATGACAAGAAAAAAAATTATAATGAAAGAAGGCGGAGAGAAAAAAAAGAGATTTAAACGTAAAAAGAAGTTAGAAAACAGTATGGATTAATTTTTTAAAAATGCAAAAGTCCCTTTCTTCAATAGGTCCACCAAAATCGGAAGCCATCTGTTATTTAAAACTTTACTAAGCTCGTTCGTTTCTTGTGAAACAAATGGCATTTAAGAAAAATTTTAGAAGGGTTATCAATCCCAGAGTTGCACACGCTCACGTCACTCTTTTTAATGTGGAAATGGTGTTGGTAGCTGTTGAGTTTACTGTGTCCATTGAGGAATTGCGTAATTTTGAAGTCAATTTAGAACCAGCGGCTCTGAATTCTGCTGGGAACTGACTGAAGAGAAAAAAGATTTAGTCCACTTGCAATTCGGAGAGTAAACAAAACCTGACTTCCTTTCCGTGATAATATTCTTTGTGTTGATGGTTTTATAAAAAGACTTAGGTAGACTGGTATCAAGTTTGATTGTTAGTTAAAGAGAGAAGATTTGGCCAGGAAATTTCTTTCATTTCCATACACACCACTATGATCCTTGACATCGGAGAAACTGAAGGAAATATTTTTGATATTGCACAGATTATAATTAGAGTCTGGACTTCTACAAAGCTTCTTACATTTTGCAGAGCCTGTAGGAATGACATCAAGTCACTGCATATTAAAATTTAACTTCTATTTTTTGTTTGATTTACAATTTTGAATGATATTTTAAAATTAGTTAAAATCTAATTTTTTATTAGGTTCGATTTCTTAGAGATGACTATATTATTCATTCAATGTATAATTTCGAATATGTTTTTGAAATCATGACTATCATATTGCGTAACTCAATAATAATTTCAAAAGTTTTTGCTCAATATCTACCAAAGCAAGTTCAAAGGATTTAAAAAAATGAAATAATCGATTTATCTGTCAAACTCATCAGACTAAGCTCGAATTTCTTTCACTTAATTTCGAAGAGAAAAAGGATCCCTGCTCTTAAAGAGAATTTTCATATTATTCATTTATTCAAATGCTTTTCAACTTATATTCACTTAAGAATCTCCCGAATAAGTCGGTAATATTAGAAATAAATTCATTTAGCGGAATGTCAATAGAATAAAAAGTTTTATATAATATACTTAACAAAAAGGAACATACTAGCTCACGGGTGTGTAATATAAAATGAATTAAAGAAAAAGATTATAATTTATATAGTAAAGCGCAAATTCCTTAAAATTTATTCCTGCATTGATTGTATTGAAGCTATTCTTGCTATGAATTCACTAAAGTGAATGGAAATTACAGGTTCTTTTTGCACTCAAAGGAAAAGTATTGAAGAGATGCACAGCTTCCTTTGATACAAACTGCACCGTCTTTATTATTTGAAAAGCTTTTCATGTCTCTTCTTTCGATTTGAACTCAAATCCATTGTGTAAGGATTTTCGGAATTGTAAACCATTCAGATTTGGTTATAAAGTGTTACAACTATTGGATGCAAAGAATAAAATGAAATGAAAATTTTAAATTTAGGAAAGTTAAATGAGAGAGATTACGAGAGCTTTCTACATGTTTGAAAGTTGTTAAATCTCTCGATTATTTAATTTAAATTATACTTTTAAAAAAGTTTAAAATATTTTAAGATGAAGAAGTTTTATATTTCACGTTTCTTAATATTTTAATTCAGTAATTTTATACGATACTATTCAATTTCATAACTCAAAACAGAAAATATAAATAAATATCCTTAATTGAATCCTTATTTTTTGAAAATTGAATATTATGAGGGAAATGATTTATATTGATACAGCTATTAAATATAATTATCTAAAATTTTATCTCTGGTTAACTACAACACATTTAGGCTAATTTAAACCAAAAATACTTTTTTTTTAAAGATGCTAGACACACAAACATGTGTTAAAAATGATTTTTTTTTGACAAAAAGGAAAATAACAGAAACAGAATACTTATTTGAATAAGTAATATTTTTAATATATATATATATATATATATATATATATATATATATATATATATATATATATATATATATATATATATATATAATTCTGAAACAGGAAGTAATAGAATACATAACTTCAAGTCACACCCAATTCTTTTAAATCGTAATCACCATTTCGAAGTCAATTTACTTTATTTGGAACCTGAAATGAATTTCCTAATAAAACTCAGCTTAATGTGTACATATCACGTTTTAAGTAAAATAAAAATACTCAGCTAAGAAAAAGAATTTGCTCGTTGCATCATTTAACAATATTTAACAAATACTTTGCTAAATAAAATAAATTCTTTTTCACAAGTAATAAAAATTAATTAATTAAACTTATATCAAAAATAATAGTTCGTTAATTCAATAGATCAGTACACATGCACATACATTACATATATCAAAAGAGTGCTATGGTATTCAGAAAATTATTAAATTTTAGAAAAAATATTTTAGAAATTGCCAAAAAATTTAAGAAATTGCAGCCTGGATTATACGTCATCTGTGAGGGAAACTATAAAAGTGAGAAATAAGCTGAGGAAATAGAGCTCAATTTAAGCAAAAACCCACACTTATAGAGAAATAAATGAAATTGTACTTAACTAAGTTCCGTATAATGTTAAAATGCTTGCATTAAGTATTGGTCAAATGAGAAAGAAAGAAATGCATGCAAAATATAAGTTTATTTAAATAACATTGATTTCCCTCCTAAATTTCACAGAATATTTGCTAAGAATTTTGTATATTATAAATAATAAAAAATGTATAACTGTTTTGATGAAGCTATAAGCCAAATGTTAATTTTGTAATAAAACAAATGACTTTAGATTCACTCGCAATAAAATTATTAAATTGTACATTAATGGTGTGTTTAATCATGTTGCTTATGACAAGTTTTCACACTTTAATATCTACTAAAATTACACGAAGCTGGAGTCATTTTGTTGATTCATTTTCAGCCATACATTTCAACACGTATGATAAAATAATATTTAGAGCATTTCTGTTATATTTATATAACATACGTTAATACTCTTTTGTGACAAAACAAATATTTATCATTTTATATTTCAATAAGTATCATAAATTCATTTTCATGTACTTACTCATGTATATATAACGCAATTATTATACTCTTAGGTGATTTTACCATACACATACTTTTTACAGAACGTCTGCTTTGTTTAATTTATGGATTTGAAAATTATTGCACTTAATTAAATTGGTGTATATTTTTTACAATTACATGCGTTAATACAAATGTGATACAGGACACTTTTTAACAACACTCGTAATTTCACAAATAATACCTTATTCTAATGAAACAGTTTATACGGGTTTGTTTCACAAGTTCTATTATATGGGTTTGCTTCACAACTTACATTCCAGAATCAGGTGCATTATGTATAGGACAGCTCTGTTCATCAAAAAGCTTTAAATCCAGTTTCTATGTGTCTCAGTCAAGTCAACTGCTTCTTCCAAGGCATTTATTATTTTCTTTATATTTTCATCTTGAAGATGACTTTTTCAGATTACTGAAGGACGTTAGGTAGGAAAATCTTCTGAAACAACTGTGGGTTGGTTAACAGTCACATCATATATATCGCATGGATTATCTTCTTGGATGAAGGTAGAGTGGGATAAAAGGTCAGCTACCAAGTTGCTGTTTCCAGAGACGTACTCAACACTTAAACTGAACACTTAAAGTTGTAGAGCCCAACGAACAAAGCATCCTGATGGGATTGTTAATGTCACGAGTTATCTTAACGCCTAATTATCTCTGATTATTGTGACTTCTTGTCCTTCATTATAACATTTGAATTTTCCCAAAGCTGAAACAAGTGGAGTTACACATCTACAAAACTCTGTAGTTTTGTAATTTTTACTCAGCACTTGTTAGTAGACGGCTTCTATATTCAATGGGATGTTGATCGTCCAGGGTATTTCCTTGGAGGAGGACTGCACCTAAATTTCTATCACTTGCATCAATGAGCAAGATGTACAATTTGCTCAGAGTTAAATTTCTTAAGAACAGGTGGTGAAGTAAACGATGCCTTTAACTTTTTGAGCAATTTGTTTTTCTTATCTTTCCAGCACCAAGAGAAATATTTCTTGGTTAGGATACAGAGAAGTCTAGACATTTCAAAAAGTTCGTGGTGAACCTCCTGTACCAAGAACAAGTTTCAGAAAAGACTAGACTTGATTAACTATTTAGGGTTCAGATGTGTCCTAGAAGGCAGCCGTTTTAGCAGGATCAACATGTAGACCTTCGGGGTTAATATAATTTCCATATATTTAATTTTTGATTATACAAACATGAATTTTTCTGTTTGGTGTTAGTATGAATAATTCAAGTAGTTGGAACATGTTTATTACGCACTCTATGTAATGACTCTGAAAGTACTATAATCTCGTCAAGGTAGGGGCGGAGTGAAATATCAGCAAGACCACTCCAGAATCTGTTTATCGTTCCTTGGAAAGTCGCTGGTGCATTTTTCAATCCAAACGGTATTCGTTGGAAACAGTATGTCCCAAATATACAAATGAAGTTTTGTCTCTGTTCACAGTAGCAGCATTCACCTGCTTTTAAGTCAATGGTGGGAATTTAACGAATTTGTTTAGATTCTGGAATTTGATCATTTATGCCTGGAAGAGGGTAAGATACAGTATTGTTGATGACATTCAATTTTCTGTAAACTACGAAAATTTGCACCATTTGAGTTAAGAATGGGCACAACAGGCATTGCGTACGGAAACTCGCAAATCTCAATAATTTCTTCATTTAAGAGTCTATCAAGTTTATTTTGTGTGATTCTTTTTCTTGCTGGAGATACTGGATACGGAGAAGCAGATACTGAGTGATGAATTTGCCAATCAGTGTAATGTTAAATATATAGGGTTGCTTCTCCCTCAGGGCAGAATATTGTTTCATATTGGGATGTGAACTCACCTAATTTAATTCATTGTTCAACAGCCAGATGAACACCTGTATCTTCACGTAAATGTTGAAGATGGTTCTTAAGCTTCTTTTCTCGAACCTTTGTCAAATGGGACGCATCATCTTCAAAATTATGATCTTTTTCTTTCAGGGTTAACGGTGCTGTTTAAGAAACATTTACTTGTAGCAACCAACAAAAAATTTGCATCGGATTTTCAAAAGAAAGGCATCGATTACGCTTATCATTAAATAACAAGGTTTTCCGCTTCAAATTTAGTAAAATTCCAGGTGAGTTTCCAAAGTCTATTCCCAAGTATGTGCTACTACCTTTTGCTTCAGGGATGGCAAAAATGTTGAAACGCAATGTACAGCCTCCAAGGAGAATTTTTACCTGTGTTGTATGAAATTCTCTCTTTATTTTACAAACGTCTCTAAAGATATTATTAATTACTTGCTGCAAAAGTTCTCCTTGTTTCCTAAGGGTGTGGTACAGGGCTCAAAATGAGTTGGTTGCAACAGTTTCTCCGTTAGCCGTACGTATGACTCCATTAATAATTACTCCAAGAGCAGGTGCACTAGAAGCCAGTTGAAGAATAACACTGCTAAAAGTAGCAAACGTTTTCTTTCCCTTTCAGGTAGAGCATTTAGGTGCAATGACTCCTTGACTGCCACAACCTTAACAGGTGACTTTACTACTAAACATTCTCGTTTCTTTCATGTCTAGGTTTTCTTTCTTAAGTTGTGCACTTATGTAGAATTTGTTTCTTTTGTTGTACTGGAAAGAAGTGTTTCTTTACAGAACACTGGATATTATTGTAAGCATCTAGATATCAAGAAGATGAACCAGTGAAGTAAATTCAGACAAAACATCGACAAAATGTTCTGTAACATCAAGGGAGTATTTCTTCTTAATTTTGTTTCCAATGATCATTTGCTTAAGCTTTTCGAAATCCTGGATGTTAAGTTCTTCAAATTAGCTGTAAAAATAGGTAGACAGGGCAAAGAAAAAGTCTTTCTATGTTTTCTCTTTGTCTTTCTTGTGTTGTACGAAGAGCTGTTTGAATTGCTCACAAGAAAATTAAAATCTTTTCAACAGTAGTTGCTTTATCTTCATATATTATTCTGTTTCTTCAGGTACTCCAACCATGAGAACGTCAATACCAGATGGCAGGTGTCAAGTAAGTAAGGAATCCATGACGATTCAGGTAATTACATAAATTTAAATTGTCTCTCGAAAACGGTGAAGAAAATACCAAGTTATATTATCGGATAGAATTTTGTAAAAAGAGTGCTGAAATTATTAAAATTCAGCTTCTGGTGTGCCACTGAGAGACAAGTAGATGATCGATGATCTATGCTTGAAAGTGATGATATTCAAGTTGAAGTAGGGTTTTTCAGGTTCATGATTTTCTTGTTTCTCAAAGGTTTCCTTCTCATCAGCTATTTCTTTTGCTTTTTGAGCAATTACGACTCTTTTAAAGCTGTGATTTCTTTCGCTATTTGCTCTTCCGTATATACTTGAAGCATGGTTTTGACCACAGTTTCATCATAATTAAGTGATTTGCTGATAGGATATATTAATTGAACTTTTTTTTTTAATTATTTCCTACAACCAAGCAAGTCTCGTCGACTAAACGTCATTTTATCTTTTTTTTTCAAACAAGGTAAAGGAAGGCCATTCTTGATTTCAAAAATTTTTATTTTATAGTTTATTAATTAATTGAGTTTAATCACTTAAATAAAATATTTGGTTATCAATATTAATTAACCCTAGTCTTGTGTTTCTTTTTTAATTAAATTTCATCAATAAAATAGTCTAAAGAAATTTTGATATTTATCATATTCTAAGACCAGAAGCACAATACACAAAACTAGTAAAGATATTTTGAAATTATATATCGACTTAATGTCAAATGTGAGAATATCTAAAGTTAATACTCCGAAAGAAATTTAAATAATACTAATTTTTTTCGAACAATTTCCATTATTATTTATAATTATTAAATTACTTTGATAATAAAAATATAATATAAAATTATTTCTAAAGCGAAACCAAAATTATACCTAAGAATAAGGTGACTATTTCTTTTATTTTGTAAATTTTTTAATACATTCAAAAATTAATTTCTGCAATTCATTTGGCAATCAATTTTCTCAAATTAGTTCAATAATTACTAATATTTAAATAAATCATTTCCAATAACAAAACATTTAAAGATTTTGTCTTTCATATAATAAAGCCATATCATATATAAAATTTGAAATTAAAATATAATTATAAGCAATATTCAAAGTAAACAGAAAACCACCCACTCACACAAAAACTCTTTTTAATACCTTATTTCAGTAGGGTAATCAAATACAAAGGTCTATAACGCATTATTTTTTTAAAAAAGAACAATAAGTTTAAGGTATCAAGAGTAAAAATAAAGTAATAAGGTCACCGCAGAAGAGAAAGATCATTATTTTTGTAAATTAAGTAACAAATTAATATATATACATCAAAATTTTATTTTTCTAATCTTTTGTTTTGTTTTATTTTTTAAATCTTAAAAGATTCGTTATAGATGGAATGCAAAAGTATATAATTTTCTTTCTAATGTGGAACACTATCTTTTTAAAATAAACAAATTACATCGGAATGATTTATTTATTATTATCAAAACGAGGTCTCATGCAGCCGTAACTTCAAATTCCAAACACTTGTCTAGACATAGCAGTGACTCTTTTTTTAAGACAGAGATTATTGTTACATAACTCTTTCAGAGAAAATAATCAAAAATAATCCGCTTTTAAATTAAATATGCAATATCAACTACTTATTCTATTCTGAAACAGTAACACAAAAATCAATTGTATTCTCTTTCGATTTTAACTTTTTAAAAACAATATAAAACTGCGTTTTGAGCCTGTTCTATTTTACTAACATAAATTTTTCTTTATTCAAGGATTTTATTGAACATTTTATACATTACAAAAGATTAACATCATGTCATTTGGCATGCAGAGATATTTGTACGAAATTCATGCAGTATTTATATACAAACTTTACCATCCATTCAAAAGCTTGAGCAAGATATAATCAAAAACAGAAGTTAGAAAGAGCTATATATTTTTGGTGCAGGATGGAATCTGATATGAAACATTCTCACCAAAAATTCTCTTTTGTAGATATTTTGTAGTGTAAGTTTGTTTTGTTGGCATCTTTTTTTTGTATTTTTGTTAGTGTCCTATTGTGTATTCTAATAGAGTTCCAATTGATCTACTTAAATTTCGCAGATTCTTTCTTGAGATCAATAAATATTGTGTAAACCAAATTAGTGTCATTGTAGATATCTGAAAGTTTAATCTATAAATGAGGTGATGAGAATTAGCGAATGTTGTTTGCATTTTGAGATATTCGATTCTAGAGCTGTGTAAATTTAGCAGTATAAATTAGGTTGTTGAATATAGGGATATAAGACTTTTTAGGGAAAGCATTAGTTTCTTTAGATTTCCATAGTTCTTTATGAAGTGTTTTAGTTCATTTTAATGAAATGAATTATTAAATAAGAATTATTCACTTAAAGACGCTTCTTCAAATATTTTCCTATTAATTGAGATTTCCCAACACACTGGTTCATTTATATCTAACAAGATAAATGGAAGAGTAAGAATTATAATATATTCGTACAAAAACACGTGTTTCCTTTTTTACGAGTATGACTAAATATAAATGAATTTAAATAGCACCATAAGAGTCTGTGCTATATTTCAAGTGGAAAGCAATATTTTGAAATGATATTGTGTATATGAAATTATTATTTCTATGAATTTGATTTTAGTTTCGTCGAAAACTTAGGATAGTTGTACATCATTTTCTTAAAACATGACACCAAAATTCGAAGAATTCGCAAGAATTGCTTTTATTATTTTTTAAATATATGAGCATAATTTTTTGGCTTTATATATGAGCTAAAAATAATTTTTTTAAATAGTTTAGTTCATGTTAAAATTAAATTTAAGCATTGACTTTTTTTATAAATTTTTCACTGATCACAAGTACATGTTGATCCTAATACATTCTTCTAAATTACTTAATTATTATAAAAAAATTCAAATTAAAAGAATAAAATTTTATTTTCTGAAGAACTGGAGTAACAATGATTTTTTTTTTTATTTTACTTAAGAAATTTTAATTATAAAAATATTTAATTTTTCTGAAGTGTAATGCAGTATTATATTTTTAATCTGCATTTGCAAGTTTTAATTATTACAATTAGATCTAAATACCATGGTATTGCCATTGATATTCATTTCACTGGTTTGCAAAAATGATGCTTCATTTCATAAGAAGGGCAATTTTGAATTAGATACAAACAATATTTCGTGTTTTTCTCTTCTAATCTTCTGAGGGTCTTTTTACGATCAAATAAAATACCTCAAAGGATTGTGACCTTGTAAGAACCAAAGGAGCTCAATTCAGCCTTTGCACACGTGTTCATTTTAATGATTTTTCTTTATCCAAGAAACAGCAATTTCATTAGGGAAACAAAATTTTATATGGGTTACTTATGGTGGAAGGTGTTCTGTTGGAAACTAAGTAGTAAATTTTAAACCATGTTTGCAGTGTTAATACAACTGCTGTTTTACTTTATGTATCCTGGTACTTATAAATCAAAAGAAATTGTTCAGAAAGTATAAGTATTTACTTAAATTGATTGCATTTTTTTGTTGTATAGAATTTCGAATTAAGAACAGTTACTTTAACAGCGATGCAAAAAGTTGTTTTGCATAAACTTCCTTTACGTTTTATCATAAATTTTCTCAATTAAATTTATTTAAATATTTTAAACGTAGAATATATGGCAAGTAATTAAGTTTTAAAAAATTAAATATATTGAAATATTTGAGACTTTATAAACAAAAAAATAATGTTTTAGCTAACGAAATATATATGTACTCTAAAAATAACCTTTTTCTTATATTTATATTTTTATATTGATACATTCTTCTCATTATACCTATCATATATATATATATATATATATATATATATAATATATATATATATATAAATATATATATATATATATATATATATATATATATATATATATATATATATATATATATATATATATATATATATATATATATATATATATATATATATATATATATATATATATATATATATATATAATATAAAAAGTCAAATGAGGAATAACAAAGAGAAATTACGAAATATAGTAAGCAAATGGAACATATATTCAATAAAAAATTCAAAAATTAAAAGAAACATGGCTAGTTTCTTCAGGGGTTATTGACAGCATTGGTAAGTATGGCTTTCTGCAGTGCATCTAGACTATTTCTTAATGACGCCATTACACAACAGAAAGGGTCGCGCAAACCTGTAATGTCATAGAAGAAACTTGAATTGCTGACAGTGCTTACACTTAAATCTTCAAATTTGTTTTCTGTATTTATATATTTGTATGTATTTGTAATTTTACATGTTTGGAATTTGATTTTGACTTCTGTAAATTTAATAGTATAGTTCAATTTTAGATTTAATATTATATTTAACTTTACAATTATTTCCTCTATTTTGGATTAAAATTTGTAAATTCAATTTTAGTGGGGGCTTCGGGGTGTAGTTGCTTCATTAAGACGTTAATCTTGAGCCACACTGCTTTAAAACTATATATATATATATATATATACATACATTCATATATATACTTGTGACATAAAATTCACAAGTAGATAAGAAATTATTTAAACTTAGTTATTCAATTCACTCTTTTGATTCCATTTATTCAAATAAATTAATAATTTTAACACGCTTTTTGTTTGTTTATACTTTAATTCTGATGAAATGAACTCAGTGTTCTTTACTTGGTATGAATATTGGTGTTATTTCTTCTGTTTGTAATTTTCATCATTGTTACATCTTCTCTTTCTTCTTAAGTATCAAATTTCTATAGACCTCTTATATTGACCATTAATTCTAAGTTAAAATAGTGTTTTTATTATGGACAGTATATAAAAATTTGATGTTAGTCATTACGAGTGTATGCAATCTGATTGTTTTTTTTTTTTTTTTTTTGATCCTATGCCCGTCCTAGACATCTGTGCCATTCATCGACGAGCAGCCCAATAAAAGGGTGAGCAAGTATAAAAACAAGAATAATGTCTTTTAGTAACTTCAAAAAATAGCTAGCCATAAACTTTAAAACTTCACGGCATTTCTTTAGGTGAACAGCATCCATATCATGACGATTGCACAATGAACATCGAGCAAAGTTCATTACACCCATTCGATACAGATGCCCTTGTAGATACTCATGCCTAATTGTTCCCCGAAAATAAGCAACAAGCTCGTGGTAAGAGTTCAGATAAGGGATTTTATTATCAAGTAGAGATTTCCATTTCCTTTCCATAGCATAAAGGGAAACTTTGTCATACTTTATTTTACAAAAGGTTAAATTTTTGATGTTACGCAAAATCTAAAGGGGATTTGGCTGGATCATAGCAAATTGATTGCGTACAGTGAATCCCACAACTATTTTAAATACATAATTACATACTCTACAGAAATATATATATATATATATATATATATATTCTTGGAAACATATAAAAAGGCAACTTATTTTCCCAAATACAAATAAATAAAACAATGATACTAAAAGTTGTTACATCACATATTTTTAAAAGTCATAATTTTAAAAAATAGATGATCCTTTGGAAATTTTGTTCCCAGTCATTTAAACATTCAATCACTGAGTATTACAGAAAACGAAAATCTAATGCAAGTGTTTGTAGGAATTGCACTTAATTTCAAATTATGAAATATTTGTAATTAATGATGATGCCCACATAACTGAGAAGTGTTCATACATCATCTTCAACATGTAAGAAAATTTGCTGTTATGACTCTCCATCAAAGTTACTTGATAACCTATTACATGTTTTGTCATGACTTATCGAATAATAAGATAGTCATGAATAGTCATGGCTATTTATATAATATTGCAGTTTTTCTTGTAATAATCAGGAGCAGTAAAAATTGCAATTATTATTTTTATACATAAGCATTCAGAGCAAGGTAAATTAATTATTGTCTTGCTTACGATTCATTCATTTACTAGGTTATGAAAGAAATGATTTTTTTTTCTATTTAATTTGAAATTTCTTTTTCCCTTGTGCATTTTTTGCGAATTTTTTCAGAAAGGACATTACATAAATCATCTTTACAGAAATCACGCCTATAGCTACAAGAATGATGCTTCACATTCTTTATGATGAATTATATCATTGCTGTTAAATCAAATATCATCCTGATATTTAGGATGACTCAATACCAAACAATAGTATATTCATAACAGTTAAGATCTTCCGTATGTAAATAACAGCATACACGTGTGTGTATATATAAAAATGCCTATTCCATTTTGAAATCTCCAAAATATTTTTTAAATTTCTTTTTAGATATTTTATTGTTCCTTTTAATAATTCTAGTTAATGCAGTAATTTTTCCTTTTAAACGTTCATAAATTATTAAACTTTTATTTTATATATTAATTTGGAATATTTCATAAATATTATTTTATATAATAATTGATAAATAACATATTTAGACAAATTAAAATATAAGAACATTTTACCTTATTACCAAACTTGTGATAAAAATGTAGTATTCCTAAAATTTACTTTTTTCTTGCAAAATAAGATTTAAAACATGAAAAATGATTTTTATAAAATCAGCTTATTAGAAAAAATAAAAAGAGTTACTTAAGAGGTAAATTACTTTTATAAAAAGTTGTGCTTAGTTTACTCTAAAAATACTGTATTTAAGTCTATCTCAGTGAAACAAAAAATAGTTCAAAGTATATCACATCATTTTAAAATTAACTAGGTTATAAGATCGTGTATTAAATGTTACTCTATACCATCATAATAAAACTATCATACTTATTAAACATTTAAATCAAAGTATAAAATAATTTAATTCTTAAAGTATAAAAAAGTTAATAAATAATTAATAAATAATAAAAGTAAGTACTACTCACTAACGTAAAAAATAGTTATAATTTTGTAACTACATATTTTATACTCTGATTACACTTAAAACCTAAGCAATTACTTAGCTGAATTTCATCATGGCTATACATAATATATTTTTAATAATAATTACCTTATCCATTAACAGAATAACAAAATAAAAGTTTCATAAAACAGATTAATAAAGTATTTGGATATCATCTTTTATAATTCTACAAAAGACTCCCTAGTTTCATTTTATACGGTACATTATGGTATCGTAACCTTGAAATGAACTCCAAAGATCCATGAAATGAGGTTATTTTCCTCAGGTATTTACTTGACTTGAATACACATTCACATTGAAGAGACTATATCTTTCACAGTAGTAATAATGGGGAAATCATTTCAGAAGGATATCGGTAGTAACTTCTGAGTTATGGGTTTCCTCTTTACGAGCTAATAAAATAACATAATAAATTTCTGACATAGTAATTCTTGTAGGAATAACATTATGTATATGTATTCTATATGATATTTTCCTTTCTGCAAAAACAAAATAGCAATGAAAAAAACATTTTACTGCTGTTTCCTCTTTACTATATTGAGGGAACTGGGCTAGAATACTAAACTTCTAAAGGACATTAAATTTCCTTGGTCCTGTATTTTTGTTGTTTTATACTTGAGTATAACTTAACAAAATGGACTAATCCATTGATTAATTGTCAATTAAATACGAAACATTCTCTTAAATAGATTATTAATATAATACATTAAAGAAAAAAATGATATAAATTTGTAATTATATTATTGCAGAAAAAGATGTTTTCAAACATCATAAAATGGGGTTATTGTTTAACTTAATATTTTAAAAAAGTTATAGGTTCTTTATTTAAATTTTTTTTTCAATGGCAATCTACTATAGGTACCTAAATGAGTAAATGTGATGTTTTTTTTTTATACTTCCATTCATTTATTCTAAAATGAATTTTGTGGTTGAAATTATTTTAACATTTTAACATTATCAATTACCACGGAATATCTCTCTCTCTGTATATAGATATATATTATATATATATATTATATATATATATATATATATATATATATATATATATATATATATATATATATATATATATATATATATATATATACATATATATATATATATATATATATATATATATATATATATATATATATATATATATATATATATATATATATATATATATATATATATATATATATATATAGTGACTGTTGATATTTCTTCCCGATTAATCTTAGGTATTTACAAGGGTATGAACTACGATTTCTTTTCTTTTAGCAATGTATCCTTTTTTATTTGCAAATTGATAATGAGAATATTTATTTAAATAGTTATTTAAACACACCAACAGCATGTTTCATCAATTTAACTATTTAATGCATGAGTGAATGTCTCTAGGATAACCTGGGGACAATCGTTCTACATAGCAAATTAAATCAATTTGAGTTGCATAGATTGATAAACAAATTCATATTTTAAATTAGATATGAAATTGCTGCGTAAGTAATTTTGTCCGAAACTGGTGATTATATTAACGGTGATTCATTTCCAAACAAATGCATTTGTTTGGAACAAATTCATTTCCAAACAAATGCTTTTGTTTGGAAATGAATCACCGTTAATGCGAATGTTCAACAACTTGTCCAATCATATTAAGGTTCCAAGTCAAATTCTTCTAACTGGGTTATTAAGTTACCTTTTAAGTTACAAATTCTTTATAAAGTTGCACACATTGGCTTGTTTGGGAAGTCATTTCTATTTTCATGAAAATGAAAAACGTGCAGCAAATAAACATTTTATTGCATTGCACATTGTTCATTCTTGTCTAATAGCTTTTACCATCTTTCTGGTAGTAGCACGATTCCACAATCATAAAGTAGTTGTTTTTAACAGCAAAAAGCTGATCCATGTAGGAAAAACGAAATTAATTTTCCAACAACTCAATTTAAAAGTTTTATTTACTGTTTCTGTTTCGTCATATGAGCTAATATTCTGACGATGTAAATATTTTCCAAGTTTATATCTTAGTATGTGTGATGCCATCTAAACGTTTCTAAATACTTTACAATACTGGTATATATATAAAGAAGATAAATAAAACAGTTTATTCCCATATTTTATACAATACGAAAAAAAAGGTAAGAAATGTTGTTTTTATAAAATTTTGTTATATAAAACGCAGTACTCTTAGACAAATATTTTGCGTTATCAAATCTTGTGTTAAAACTTCAGAAATATGGAGTGTTTAGTTTTCGCAATTGGTTATTTTAATATCATGTATAGAATTCTATCCTATTATTTTTCAAAAAATGGAATTTTAATTCTATAAACATCTATATTAGTTCTGCATGATTCGCTAACATAGGCTAAGTAAATAAAACGCTTGTTTCTTAGCTCAAAATACAAATGAATTAAAAACATGTGTATACTGTGTGTGATCTAGGAAAAGAAACATCTAAATATAAAATTCCCCATTCAGGATTTATTGTTCTCAAGTTTGTAAATTTTAGTAATTATTAAGCATCTTTCATTACTATTGTTAAAAATTTAATTTTATATCTGATTAATTGTGCAATGTATAAATATGAGAATATTCTCTATTTCTTGGATGCTTCTGGAAATACAACTACTTAATATTCGTTAAGAATTTTAATACTTTTTGAAAATATCCATGTTATAAAGTGTTTGAATATATTATAGAATTTTCCTTTTAAGTACAAATATCACTCATGCAATTTTTTAAATAATTTACATATATAAATAGTGTAATCAATTGAATAATTAATTATATATAAATACAATATAAATAATTAAATAGGTGATACTGAATTTCACAAAAATTAAAATGGCTTGTTTACAGAGAAAAAAATCAATAAAATATCAGTAAAAAATTCTAAAGTAATATAGGAAACAATTTATGGGAAACCTTTATATAATTACTAAATTATAATATTCCAATAATATTTTTTATCAATGTTTCTTTATATATGGAAAACATTTTTCTTTAAACTTAATGAGTATATTTTTTAGCAATTTGAAACTCTTATTTATTGTGCTATTAGTTCGAAAATGGTTTCTTGATATTTTATGAGAGAATTTTTTACAACGAACTTATATATATATATATATATATATATATATATATATATATATATATATCTATATATATATATATATATATATATATATTCTTAAAATTGATTCAAAAAATGAAATAATTAATTCTACAACTATAAAAGCTTTTTTTTTTTTTTTAAACATGTGTCGAGCAATGAAATCACAATGTTTTAATTTGCAAAATAATTTTTCATGGCTACTTAAAAACAGGTTATTTTTTTAGAGATTTCAAGTCTTGTTTATATAATTTTTTGAGAATAACTAATTTAATACGATTAAGCACATTCTTTTTGATCGCATTAAAATTAGACAATATGCTAATGGAATTAATTGTTACTGTCAATTGAGCAAAGCACAGAGTTTCTTTGGTCTTGACTAATTTATTTCGAATAAGCTTTAAAATATATCCTTGTTTCTACTCTTCAAGTTTTTAACTTATTTTGAACTTTATGGAAAATTTATTGATTATAATTCAAAAATATACAATAAGAAAATAAAAGACTTTATTATGAATACAAAAGAGATTAATCTTTAATTTTGAAATATACTACATCAAAATGATATTTATTTCTCATAAAAATGTTAAGAAATACATGAAATAAAATCATGATATTTTTCAGAATAATAGATTTCAACAACGAATCTGGATTTAAATTCACTCTAAAATAGATATAAAGTTAATTAGCATATACCAAGAAATTTCGTGTAATCATTGATTTTCAATATTACTTGCAGAAAACTATACTAAATACTACTTTTGTTTACCAATTCCAGATTTTTTCACTCAAATGAAATATTGTTCATGTGCAGAAGAAACTTCCACGATATCATGCATTATTCCAAATAAGTTCATACCCATCGTAACGGAAAATGATTATATTCGGTAACACATAAAATTCGTCCGTTAAATTTTTTCCTACTTTGCTTAAACAATTAAATGATAGTGTAAATCTTTAGTAAAGAAATAAGCATTATTTTGTATAAAATGGAAAAATTCAGTCATTCATTCAACTTTTTTTATTTTATTATTTTTTCAACTTCACAGTATCCAAACTTAGAGTTTAAGTTGGAAAGATAGCTTTAGCAGCAGTGAATGAGAGTTGGATTTTAAATTAATTTACGAAAAAACAAAAGGAAATGGTTGACATTCAGTGAGTGTGCTAATTTGATGATAGCACCATCTCACCGAACTCATTTAATTGAATTAGAAGTTTAGAAATTGTTGTACAGTTTTAAAGGATTAAACACAATCCGAAGTAGCAGAAGTCATTGGAGTTTTATAAAGTGTAATTTTAAATTTTAATTAAATATTTTCCGTAACCGGAAATTCAGATAAGAGGTCAACGCAATGATACAAATAAGCAACAAAGCGAATGAATAATGTTATCTAACCTTAATTGCTCGGAGACACCAAAATATGAATGACACGCTTCCTAAAGCACACATTTGGTCAGTTACTGGTATCACAATTTCCTCACATACTTCCTTCACAGTTTAGGTTTCTATGTCAATTGACTAGTAATGTGTAACACTTTAACAGCTAGTTATCATAGTGTCCAAGAGGAGTGGGCAGCAGATGATTTAAATTGGAAGTGAAATGATTGGGATAATATTTTTTCTTATGGTTCCCATTTTTCTTATATGTATATATATATATATATACATATATATATATATATATATATATATATATATATATATATATATATATATATATATATATATATATATATATATATATATATATATATATATATATATATATATATATATATATATATATATATATATATATATATATATATATATATATATATATATATATATATATATATATATATATATATATATATATATATATATATATATATATATATATATATATATATATATATATATAATCCTGGTAATAGGTGTATTTTCATTTTGATGAAATTTGACACTAGATAGAATCCTGCATTTTGTGAATGAAAGTGCCATATTTGGAAGTGGTGGAGGGATGGTCTCTTCTTTCTGGAATCACGATTGATGAGCTTACCATTTTCCATGTTTTTCGAAATAGAGCTATAAGTGATGTCGATATAGGGAAACGATTCTAAAATATATTTTTATCCCTTAAGCTATGAAATAGAGCTATAAGTGATGTCGATATAGGGATGCGATTTTAAAATATATTGTTATCCCTTATGCTACGACAATAAAAGATAACTTCATGCTAAAGGATGGCAACATGCTAATTCGGTGAATGATTTATTTTTGGAGAATTGAATCAATGATCCAGCGTACTCTCAAGACATGAATCCGAAAACACCTATTTAGGACATTCTAGGCAGACAAGTTGTTGGATTCTTAGCCTAACTATACATTTTCCTAGAGGTCTTCTTAAAACCTCTCCTGCACGTATGGGACAGAATACATTACCCTCTTATTAACAGCTACGTTGACTCGATTGTTTTCCTTTCAAGGAAATACCTTTTGTCAGTTTCTTTTTGAATTTACAAATTGCGTTTTTTTTTCCTTTTTTTTACATTAATGCTGAGAAAATTAAAATTTTTCCCGCCAAGCAAATGAGATCTTTAACTTTTACAGGCTACGATTTCTGTAAATAACCTATCAATCAAGCCAATCTGGAGGTGCAAGAGCAATATTCAGTATCAATATCTCTTAATTATTTAAAACAGTATAATTTGTTGTTTTAATATACGATTATTAATTTATCATACGATTATATTTTATATATTTTAGCTCTTGTATACAAGAGCCAAAATATACAAAATATATAAATATACAAAATGATAAAAAATATACAAAATACTTACTGTAAAATATCCCATATAAATTCTTTCTACAGTTATTTATTATGTCAACTTTATGAAATAAAGTACATAAAACAACAGTAGTTTTTGTTAGGTTCTGATCCATAGTGTTCAATTAAATGCGCCTTATTTTCATGTTTAATCTTTTTCAATGTGTCATTTTTGGTACAATTTTGATCTTATATTAGATATTCTCTTTCTATTATTAAACTATATTTGAATTTGTTCAAAAATCTTTTTATGCTAAATATTATTTCATTAACAATTCTTAAATTTACCATATAAAAGGATTATTGAACTGAAAGTGTATTGTTTAGAAAGACTAATATTTTTAATCCAAAGCAGCAATCTTAAAACTAAATTGACAAATTTTGTGTAAGAGCTACAATGGCTGTTATATATTGCGAATAAGGATGACAAATTTCTGTCATGGATAAGAGTTTCATAAGTGTTTCTAAATATATAATTAACTGTATAATTATTATATGAATCATTCACGTGGAATTTTATTTCCATATTTCTTATATAAATCTAAACGTTTTTCAAAAAAGTGAAAAAATTTTAATTTTTAAAATACTAGTAAAAATATATCTTTCGACATAAATATTTTTGTGAAAGTGAAAGTTATATGTAAACTGAAAAATAGTGTTTCAGATTTTATTAAAATCTGTATCATATTTCTTCTTAGTGATTTCTTATTCAGAAATCAAGTAGAAATATGTACTAATTTTTTCTAAAACTTAATGGCTGATAACATTCAACAAGTGTGTACAGCATTTCAAAAATAGGATTCGCTTCACTAAAACAAATTATTTATTCTGAAAATAAAGAACTCGAATACTTGTATACTAATCACTGCTGTTATATATATATATATATATATATATATATATATATATATATATATATATATTGTGTTTATATATATATATATATATATTGTATATATATATATATATATATATATTGTATATACACTACTGGCCATTAAAATTGCTACACCAGGAAGAAATGCAGATAACAAAATGATATTTATTGGACAAATATATTAAGCTAGAAATAACAAGTAATTAAATTTTCAAAAAATTTGGCTGGATAGATCCTGAGAAATCAGTACCCAGATTAACCACCTCTGGCAACCAAAGACCAGGCGTTTTCTATTGGTGAAAGATCTGGAGAACGTGCTGGCCAGGGCAACAGCCGAACATGTTCCGTGTCAAGGAAAGTCCGTACAATACCGGCAACATGCGGTCGGGCATTATCCTGCTGAAACGTAGGGTTTCGCAGGGCTCGAATAAGGGGTAGAGCCACGGGTCGTAACACACCAGAAATGTAACGTGTACTGTTCAAAGCCCAGTCAATGCGAACAAGAGGTGACCGAGACGTGTATCCAATGGCACGCCATACCATCACGCCAGGTGATGATCCAGTATAACGATGACGAATGCACGCTGCCAGTGTGCTTTTACCACGACGCCGCCAAACATGGATGCGACCATCCTGATGCTGTACACAGAACCTGGATTCATCTGAAAAGATGACGACTCGCCATTGGTGCGCCGAGGTTCGTCGTTGATCACACCATTGAAGGTACTCTTGTCCATGCTGCTGCAAACGTCGTCAAACTGTCCTTGCAGACACTTGTTGACTTCCAAACGACCCCGTTTCTTGACTCACGGCTCGTGACGTGGATGCGCAATCCATTTTGGCCACGCGAATAATATGCCTGTCTTCTCGGCTGCTAGTGATAGGTGGCTGTTGGGATCCCGCATGGCGTTTCGTATTACCGTTCTGAACACATCGATTGCATATTCTGCGAACAGTCATTGGATCTCGACCGACGCGTGAAGCAATATTGCGCTAAGATGAATCGCAATCACGGTACGCTACGATTCGACTTTTATCAAAGTCAGAACCATGCTGGTACGCATTTCTCCTTCTTACACGAGGCATCACAACAACTTTTCACCAGATAACAACATTCAAATGCAGTTTTTGTTTGAGGAACCGGCTGTACAATTTCCTCATTTAAACACAATGTAGGGTCGCTACAGGTTCCTGATTTGTCTAAATGCTCTGAAAAGCTAATCATTTGCATATCACAGCACCTTCTTCCTTTCGCATAAATTTCACGTCTTTAGCATCTCACCTTCTTGGTGTAGCAATTTCAATGGCCAGTTGTGTATATATATTTATATATGTATATATATATATATATATATATATATATATATATATATATATATATATATATATATATATATATATATATATTTTAATATTTATTAGATAGATTTTAAGGTTTATATTGATTAAGTCTCTCCTTAATCATGAATCTGAGGTTCGAACCTCGATTGGGCAAGCTCGACTCAGACATTTACCTATATTATAAATGCATAAAATCTATGAAATAAATTAATGTACGAACAATAATAAATTAATATATAAAATAAACACATAAAGTAAAAAAATATGGAATATAAATTAATATTGTAATTAATTTTACTTTTAAACGTCACATAAATTACTTGTCAGATCTGAATTTCAATTTTTGGAATATTCATTTGGTTTCTATATTTAAATAATTTTGCTTTCCTTATTACTCTTCCTATGCAATACAGAAGTATTAAAATTTTAATAAATCTTCTCTATCTCAAAAGTTTGCCAAATTCTTATGGAATCTATGGAATATTTATTTATCATCCAAACATAGCAAATTTTGAAAGATTATACCCAATATATTTCAATGAATACGAAAAATGCTAACAATGATTTTAAAGAAAAATAAGGAAGGTAATAATTTAAGAAAAATGAAGCACAGTAAATTTATATTTATTTGCAATATGTTTTATAAATGTCATCTAAAGAAAAAATTAAATATATGTAATAATTTATTATATACATACATACATACATATATATATATATATATATATATATATATATATATATATATATATATATATATATATATATATATATATATATATATATATATATATATATATATATATATATACATACATATATATATATATATATATATATATATATATATATATAGATAGATAGATAGATAGATAGATAGATAGATAGATAGATAAATTTTAGAAAAAAGAATTCAAGGTTCAGGTATTAATAAAATTTTGAATGAAAAGAGACTTATTTCTCTGGGCAGGATATCATTGCCATGTTTACATTAAATCAGTTATTAAAAAGGGTCTTTAAATTTTATACATTTTTAAGAAATTTGCTTTTGAAAGTTAGAAATCACCCATTTATATGTATACATTACTTATATGTAATAAACGTTAGATTAGAAGCTAATCATGTTAATGCAAAATGGTTAAATAATTGCAAAAGGTAACAAACCTTGTAGTTCTGCAACAACAGTTATACTTCATTATTTACTAATCAATACTAATATTAGAATACTATAATATTTGAATACTTAAATAGTACATTTTAATAGGTACTATTAGCTCATCATGTAGGCATATGACTGTTAACGACTTGCTAGAAATTTCTAATCAGTGAATTACAGTTTCTGTTTTTGAATACACATTTATCTCTCTCTAATTAACTTAATCATGTATAAAATGAGTTCCAGGAAACATTTAAACAATTTGTGAAGTTTTATAAGCAGGAAGATTTCTAATAAAAATTAGAATGTTGAAACATCATTATGATCAAAAGTGATTCTAATTCATTGAAGCTGCATTTAATGTGGATATAAAATCTATTCTACAAAATTTACGTTGTACACCAAATTAAATACTTCTTGAAACATTTCTCTTATCCAAAAATAAATTGTTTTCATATAAACTAGTTATTCATACATAAAGTTACAATTTAAAAATATTTAATATTTAGCATGCAATGCTTAAAACTATGAGATGACTACAAATAATATTATTATGGATTAATGGAAAATACAAGATCTTGTAATATAACCTTATATTACATTAATTGAAATGAAAGAGAAGAGATTAACACTAAAAATATAGAAAATTCTCCCAACACTAGAGGAGATTCACTTAAATAAGAGTTTAAAATTACAGAAACAAATTTCTTAACAAGTTTAGCATGAATGCTATCAATTCTCTAAAAGTAACGCTTTGAATTAAGTAACATAAAGGTTGAATAAGACAGATAAAGGAACTATTTGAACAGAAAGAAAGTATAAAGTTCTCGTTTCCCATTCTGTAGACTCTTAAAAGAGTTCGAAAAGGATGATTAAAATGTGTTAAAATTACGAAAGCCTTTTGTATTTGAAAACTTTATCGAAAACCGTTAACAGAAATATCTTTGATGATGAAAATTCAGTTTTCTATTTTTATTTATGCAGGTTGTTTGGTGCGTGTGGAATACTTTTCGAAAAGGCTCTAGAACTTTTTGAATTAAATTTAAGAATGTTTGTGTTCTATGACTTTGTTTTCAAATAATTTTGGCAACAATGACGCAGAATTAATTTCATTAGATATTTATAATTTAATTAAAATTGTATTCTTCAAATATAGGCCCCTTCTTGAATTTCATTATAATAAATTGATAAAATTTCTAATATGAAGCTTTGTTCATTTGTACATATTTTACAATTTAAGAAAAATACATTAGTTTTGACCTTTTAAACTTTTAACGAATTACAATGAAAAATATAGTACAATGAAAAATATTGATGTTTAGAAATGCATACATCTGTAAAATTTTGTAGTATTACAAACATAAAAATAATATGCAAACAAGTAAAAACATTAAGAAATATGTAGCGTGGTTCCCATGCATGGCATAAAATTGGAAGTACGCATATATAACAAAATAAAATACACAATAAATTTTTATGAGGAACTTCACTTTTCTTTAAATGATAAGAAAATGCAATGAATCATTGTATAAATAACATATAGCCACTTTTATATTAGTTGTTATTGTTGTTTAATATCCCAGATGGTGTAGATGGTGTAGATGGTGGTAGAAATCAAACATCATTAAAAAGTTCAAAAATAAAATAGGATTCTCCAAAATCTCGTTCATAGTAAAATTTAGACTGTCAAGAATATGTCTCGGGGAGGCCTGAGCAGCCTTGCAACAGTGACATTCCAGAAAGACTTTCTGCCCATGTTGAAAAGAAAGGGACCTAAAGTGGCCACTCAAAAAATATTAGTTGTGTTATATGACACATAATACAGTTTATATGAATGATATAAGATAATTAATTCACACTTTTTTATATAAGTATGCTGACAGAGTAGGCTAAGTGGCATAGTCGCAGCATTTCACGTTCCAAAGGCACGGGTACGAGGTTCAATCCTCGGGCTGTGCCAGGTCGACTCATCTTTCATGAATTCAGTGAGTCAATAAATTGACTACCAAGCATAGTTGGGATCTAAGCACTGGGGGTTTCCTGTTGGGTGTATCACCTAATTGGTACATATGCACCCCAGGGCCTCTCGGTCATGAAAACAGAGATGGGCACTGAATGCCATGGTACACATGAGCTGTTGTGTCACAAAGTTTTAATTTTTATGCTTACAGTTGTAATGTTGGTAAAACTAGGATTTTTGGAAATATTACCCAAGTTTTGATACAGCAAAATTCCCAAGTAGAGAAATGATTATTTAACCTTGTTATAAGAAATCATTCATGTGAGTCCCAAATATAGTTGCTATAAAAAAGAACATGGAAACATGCTCATAACAAAATAAATTGAGTAAAATACCTAAACTGATTGCTAGTCTAAAAAAATACACATGTTAGTGAAGAAGTTAAGAGTTTCATCAATTACACAATTCTAGTAACAAATCAAATATTGGTTTTATGCTTTTAATACATTTTTTTGAAATTCAGTTTTAAATAATACGAATCACAAATGTTTCAAAGTGTTCTATAATAAAAATACTGGTATTTTCTAGGTTTGCTCTTTTATGTCTAAATTTGCCATTTTTTTAACTATATTCTTTAATTAAAAATGATTTTAATGATATAAAAGATAATATAATTAAATGTAAATAAATAGCCAATTCATACATCTAGGATTGGTTGAAAATAATAAATTTAAGTAAGTTTAGAAACAATATAAAATAAAATAAGCCCCCAATCTTTCTTTTCCAAATTGATCAATATTTCTGATTCTCTGCCTCAAAAAATCGATGCGAGATTATTTAATTTAGATCCATGGAGTTTCTAAAATTAACCCTTTAAGAGAAATTTTTACTTGGTTAAAGCAATTGGTTTTTGAACAATGCAATAATCGATGCAGTTATCGAAGTCTTCAAAGTCTGAATGAAAGGAATTTCGACTTGGAAATTTTAAATGTGGTGTGATCAAAGAAACTTTGTTCATGGATCAATTTTTCTACTCTCTTTCATACGTTTTCATTTATTTTTACGCTATCAAATAGCAAATGACTGCAAATAATTGGTAAGACATTATATGATTGTTTCAAAAGTAAGATTAGATTAAAAAAAAGGTTAAATTATATTCTCTGAATCTCATTTATTTACTGATAATTGTCCAATGGTTTTATTTGCTGATAATTAGTAAAAAAAAAAACTATTGTAAAACCAATAACCCCATGTCTAAGAAAAAAATAATTGGATTGATGAATAGTATTGTGCAAACTATGGCATGAATCTTTTGATACAATAGTGATTAAAATATATAACTTTAAATCTTTTGAAAACATAATTTTCTTTTAATAAATAACACCACATTACAAATAATCTAATGATTGTAATACATTGCAAAGAATTTAGTTTCGATTTCTTACATATCTAGCTAATAATTATGAATACATTTCTCACTTATTTTCTCAAATGCATTTCCATGTAGAAAATATTAATGTAAAACATATTTGGGTCAATTAAAGTTATGATTTTTTTATCTTCTCATAAAATATTTACATAAATTTGTAACTATTTTAACTATAATTTCTTGGCTTTGGACCAAAATTGGAATCTTAGTTTTCTGAGAAAATTATTTTACTACATGCCATGGTATGTATTTTTTCTGCTTACAAAATATTTATACAAAATTGCAACTATTTTTAAAAATAATTTCTAGACTCCAGTTTTTCAACTTTAATTTTTTTATGTTTGGTTATTTTAAATTCACAAAATATATATATTTGAAATTATTAATAACATAGCTTGATGTCTTTTCAATAACATAAAAAGTTCATAAAAATTTTGATCAAACATTTAAAGCACACATTTTTAGAATATTTTTATTTTTTTTTTAATATTTGAAATGTAATATTTTAAATATTTATCTGAAACACTTTGTCATTCTGATTCGAACAATAAGAATCATGTTTTACTGAATACCTAGGAGACAAATGTGAGCTATATGAGGCAAAATCAACACAGATAGAAAATAGATAATTGTTAAATGATTCTACGTTTTTGCAAGACTATAAAATAAATTTTAAGCTACAATTTATTAAAAATTAAATATAAGGCCTTATTTCTGAGAATTTTTGAGCATTGTGCATGAATTTCGCTTAATTATATGTTTTAATGGCTAACATACATTTTGAGAAAATTTTAAGTACTGTTCTAAAAATTGCATAAAGTATTAAAATATTTACAATCAATTATGTAATATTTGCTAAATAATTTATGTAATTCTTACTTTGCAACTTAATTTAGCTAATTTTTGAGATATATGTTGCATATTGTGGTGATACTGTAGAATAATTTTTGTTTATCGATATTAATATAAATAGTGACAGATAAGGATTTTCATTTCTTCTCAATCTATTATTATATTCCATTAGAATTGTTAGCGCTCTGGGGAGTCTGTAACCCTTAGAGACCGTGTCCCGGGTGGTGTACAGGAGAATGCCTCCAATGGTTTCCTTAGGGTGGTAGAGAGTAAATAAATACTTTCCATGGACCCACAGGCAGAAGTCCAATATCTTTGGCGCTCTGGCAACTTTTCTTCCATGAATTGTGCGTGAAGCCAATGCAGTTCCCAAACGAAAATTAATTTGTCAGCAAGTTAAAACGTTTTTCAGTCCAGAACTAAACAGCTACAGAACCATTTCATCTATAATAGCCAGACTTAGAACAAAACATTTGAAAGACATGAGAATTTCTACAAATGGGCAAAGGAGTTACTTTAGGCATTGTACCCCCTACCCGGATAACACTCAACTGTCTTCATAACAAATTTTGGCTGAAATTTTAATATGTAACCTGCCTTTCAATACATATTTTAGAAATCTTATGCAAATATAAGCCCATATGGATTTTCCATTCATCAATATGAGCTCGTGAACCAAATTCTTATTAATAATGACTGTATGATATTTTATATTATTAATTCTAGGATTGTGTGTATATTTTTAAGAAAATAATATGGGTCAGATTATACTGAATGCTTATGCTATTTTCAGATATAGTTTTAAAATAATCTTAAATTGCTTCATAAATTTTATAAAATATTCATATATAGAGTCATTTTATGGAAATCATGATAAGGTTTACTGTACTGTGATTCTTTATAATATATTCACAAATATATATATCCATATTCTTTATTATATATTCGTTTAATTTATAATATAAATTAATACAGTGATTTACTATACATTTGAAACACAATTGATATTTTCTTAGGAAAGTATATAACTTAATTGTTGCAATAGCAAAGTTAAACAAAAGAAAATTTATATAACTTTTACCATCAAAAAGTCATAGGCAGTTTTTACTGAAGCATATTTTCACTAAATTAATATTTAAAAAATATACGAATTACATAGTTTTATATAAAATATGTACATTTACATATTAACAATTTTCATAAAGTAAAAAGTTACGTATTTTATTGCTTCAACATCTAATTCTTATTGGAGAACAAATTGAGGAGTCGATAGAAGAGTTACACAGAAACAACTCCTTTTGACTGCAGAGATTAGAGAAATTATTTAATTGAATATGCAAAATTAAAGTCAGAAATCCTAAGATTTTACTAAGACTTTTTTGCGAAACTCAAGCAAAAATTTAAAATTATTAGTAAGATTTAAGCAACATTTAAAATAAATTTTTCTTGTGCTGCATACGTTTATGATTTAACAGCTTTTGATAAGGCATGTTTGAATATAAAAATTATTTGTGTTGTATAAAACTAACAGATATATATATATATATATATATATATATATATATATATATATATATATATATATATATATATATATATATATATATATATATATATATATATATATATAATGTTATGTTATATAATGTGTTTTATATATATATAGATATATATAATGTTATTTCCGCCTAACATTTTTAGGATGACTTTTAATTAAAATATTTTCCTTAATTTTTACGTGTAAAATGCAGATTATTGTTTTTGTTATACAGATATGAGAAATTCATTTTATTTACTTTGATTTTGATTTATTCTAATGAATTTCTGACAAAAATATTTGACATTAAATTTACAAACTAAAATAAAATGCATGTTCACTTTTTTTTAAAAAAAAGATATAAAATACGTAAAAAAAGAAAAATGATTCTCTGTGAAAATTTTAATACCTTAACTCTCCTTTCTTAAAGAAGAAATAAAATTTTATCAAAAATTGTAAATTCTTTAGTTCTTTGCAGACTTTCTTTTCTAAGAAAGGAATTTTTTCATATAGTTTACCAAAACTGTTATGTGTAAGAATAATAATTTCTATTCCCTCCAATTTTAATGAAAAAAGCTCTCCGCTCCGCTACATAAGCGTATTTGGAAGGTTATGTTGTCATCTTATGTGACATGAAAAGTTAGCTGAAATTCTTTTGGAAATCTTTAACTAGAGAAAACAATTTTAATTTTTTTCTTAATAAAACATGTCTCTAACAATATTCTTTTTATATTTTTTTTAAATTTTTCAATAAATATTATATATTATATACTTTGTTACTACGGGATCATGCAATTGAACTCAATGAATATTTTTATTAGTAAAACTAATATGCTGCAAGTGTTTTAAAAGAACTTAAGATTAATATAGGTTTATATAAATAAATAAATAAAAAATTAAATTCTAGTTTAGCAAATGATATATTTTATGTCTATGCATTTTTTCGTTGATTAAGTAAATTTCAAAAAAATGGAAGAACTGCTGATACAGAAGGAATTTTTCAGTAATGAAAAATGGATGCTATAAATATTTTTTCTGAATTTAACTAAGTGCTAACTAATTAAAGTACATTTAGATTTTCTTCAAAAATTTATCCCTTCGATGGAAATAATAATTTTATATAGAAAAAATAAAAACAAGTAACATTTGTTTTATGCTTCATTCTTTTATTAAAAAAATAATAACTGAGATTTTTTTTAATTTAATTTTATAATCATAAAAGAATAACAGTCTTGATTCCATAAAACTCTCTCTCTTTAAAATTTAATTTATTATGAAATTCATCCACAGATTCAACATGATTTCCAGCATATTTTATCTTAATGCCTTTATCCGCATCAGATAATATGCTCTTTCTCAAATTATCTCAACTTCTCTTTGTAAGTAATAATGTAAACAAATCTCCAAATACATTTCTTAACTAAAGAAAAATGGTATATTGACTTTTTTTAAGAATTTATAGTTATTTAAATTACACATTCACTAATGTAAATTTTTGGATTCTAATACAAATTATTCGTATACTGTGTTTTAACTCAATTTTAATTGAATTATTTTGTTTGGATGTAAAACAGTTATTAGACAATATCAAAAATCGAATTTAGTAAATTTTGAAGTCGGTATTGAGCATCACTTCTTTCTGTGTTCAAATTGAAAATGACAGATGATTTTGACTACATTGAGACGAGGAAAGTGACAGTAAACATTGCGATGGAGAATATATATTTAACTTTAAGAATTACTTAATTTATATTTAAGTAAATTGTTTAGATTCAAACTAATTTACAAAATTTAACTTATGAGTATAAAAATGTATACAGAAAAACTTAAGTTCTCTATTCATATTTACAGTTTTTTTGGCCATTAGTCCAGATAGAAAACATCTAGTTTTTAGATTAATTAAAGGAAATATAAAAAAATAATGTAAAATAAAATCGTTTACTTTATCTTGTATTAACGAAATTATATTAAGTCATAAAATGTCATAATACTAAGATTCAAAAGGTAAAATACAACTCATTTTTCAAATTCCAGTACTGTGACATTTGTCCAGATGGCCCAACGAAGAATGATATTTAATTGAAAACTTCAAAATCTTAATATATATAATATCAAAAAATTGTAACACAAGAGTACAACTGTATGAGATAAAAAAAATGTTAAATCTTATTTTTTTTAATTCAAAGTAATTTTGTAAATTTAATATTGAAGGATATTTATAGTTTTCAAAGAAATTTCTATAAATAAACATTTATAAGCTGAAAGAAATATGAATAAAATTTAATTAGTAAATAATTTATAAGATAAGTGGTATGTTTATAAATTAATCTTTATAAATGTATGTAATGTATCTAAGAAATTGCATAATTGTGTCACTTCGTAAATTTCACACAAGAGTAATATTTAGATTGAATCACGAGTTTAATACGTCTGAAACCACAGTTCTAAAATTACTATCACTAAAAATTGGTTGATTAACCAACCCCACGCCTTTTTTCAAAACATTTAAAAAATATACTTTCACAGAAACTTAAAATTTAAATAAATTCAACAATTTATTAGGAAGCAAAATTTAAATCCAAAATATACCCATGAAAGATTAACATATTAATTTTAATAAACTGGTTTATTTCCTATGTAAATGTAGTGACATTTACTATATTTGAAAATGAAATTATTTATTTGTCTGAATAACATTAAGTTCCTGACTTAATGAGTAAATAGTAAAAATGCGAGGAAAGAGCTTTGTCAAAATAGTAAAAAATCAAATGTAAAAATTTCTTTCTTCCAAGTTTTGTTCCTAAAAAAATTAGAAAAGATTTTCCATCTGATACAGACTTCAAGGAAAGTGATATGAGTGCATTTTTATTAAATCTTTAATTAGTCCTTTGCTTATTTCCTTTCTTTTATTTCCAGAGAATTAAAATTGAAATTTCGCGAAACTTTTCAATATTTTTTATATGTGGCTAGAAAATAAACTTTAAAATGTAATATCTTATTCATTTAATGTAGCTTAAATTTATTCTTAACTGATAATATTTCCGATGAATTAATTTTGTTTATTAAATTAACAAATATGGTGCACATTGCATATTTCTCAGGTAAAAATATATTCACGAATTCAAACTAAAATTGGAAACATTACTAAAAATTTTGTCCATGAAATCATTTTACAATAGTATTAATTTTATAAAATGTATTCAGTCAATTGTCGCATTATAAGAATGCTCTGCGTATGTGTACTGTTTTTTGTGGTTTGACGAAACAATTTGCATTATTTTATTGATGACAATCTAATAGTGTGTGATTTTTTAAACTTCAATTTCCTTTCCAAATATTGTTTATATATAGTAGTGCAAAGAATATTTCTTTGATTACAGATCAAGTGAACTTTAATTTCAAATTCTTAATCATTAACACAATCCTCTCTTAAATGGAAAACGGTTTTCTTTTTTATAACTTAAGATAAATTTATATACTAACGAAACACTTAAGAAAATTTAGAGAAACTGGTATTAATATCAAATAATTATTCAGAAACTTTAAAGAAGTGAATATAAAATAACAAACATTGTCTATGTTTGCTTTCATATATTAAAATGAAACGCTTAATGATATTAATTTGATGTTTCATAGAGTAAATGTTTGGGAAGGAATTTTTCTAACAATGCAATTTAAATTTTAAAAAAAACTAAAATGTCTCCTTAAAATTCATCATTAAATGATTAAAACAAACAAATAGGAAAGATATACGAGTTGGAAATACTTAATTTTATTCTTAAAGACGAACGAAAAAATAATAAATACATTAATACACACACCTGTATGTATATATTACGCATGCACAGTAAGTTTTCTCTCATCTAAGTATTTTTTCTTTAAAAAAATATTAACATGTGATTTGAGTTTATCGTTGTAATGCACCAAGAATCAAGATTTAAAATTATAATAAAACAAAAATCAACAATAATATTAGCAAACAGAGTAAAAATTAACCAGTAATGAGTCCGATTAAAATTTTAATAGTTTTAACTGTCACAAACAAATTGCTTATAAGCTTTGCAGAAATATTTCAGTTCCGCAAAAATAATAGTTAAAATTAAGTAAATTGAATGATTGAATATGTTTAATGTTGAATAATTCTTTGATAAAGGACTTTGAAACTAACAGACAGTAAGAGTATAATTTTTTAATTCGGTGCTCTTTCAAAGAATTTTGAAAACAGTGAATATAAAACGTTTGAAAATTACGAAAAGCTTTTGTTTTTGAAAATTGCATCGGAAATCAGTAACTAAAATCTCTTTGATGCTAAAAATTCTATTTTGTATTCTTATTTATGAATACTTAATTATTTTCAAAATGAACTATGTAGAAAAGCGCTTTTGTTCTAAAGACTTTTCACAAATTTAACTGTGAATTACATTTTTTAAATCTTTGTAGTTAAATATGTAGGTTTTATTTTATAAGTTAAGTATTTAATGTATTATAGTTCTATGTTAATTGAATTTGCATGATTTTAAAAATTACTTTCCTTTAATAACTATGTATTCATTTAATATTAAATATAATATTATCTTTTGAAAATTGACAAAGTGATTTAATTTTAGAAATATGATAAAACTAAAAATACAAATTTATTTCTTATGAAAATTTATTACATTAAACAAAAGTTAATTTTAATGCAAATAAAATTGAGAAATAATATTTAATATGCAAAAAAAAAATTACATCTAGAAATAAATTTCGGATAGAACATCCATGAATGAAAATATCTGAAAAAAGTAAAAAGATATTGAAGAAATATATTTATGTTTGACTTTTCATTTTTTTTTCTCGTTTCAAAAAAAATGTTTCAATGAGAAATTCTGATGCATTTACAGTTGCCAGAAAAAGTTTGCTTACTAACAAATAATATATATATATATATATATATATATATATATATATATAAATAATATATATATATATATATATATTCTACAGAGCATAAAATTAAATTCAAGTGTGAACAGTAATTCAATTCTAATATAATGCTTAAGTTTAACAATTAATTAAATATTAGCAACAATTTCAGAAAGATAACACATATTGTTTCAAAATAATAATGATAATAATTAAAAATTGCATAAAAAGCAGTTACAAATGTTTGCGTACAGATGAGAAAAGTCTTTAAAAATAGCGTCCATGGACTGTTAATTAAACTTTAATGTTTCTTTTTGGTTGTAAACCTTTATGTCTAAGAATTTCTTCTAATCTAAGCATAGAGTCAAGTAGTTTTGTGGTTTCTGCAGGTGAAATATAATTCCAATCTATTATAATTACTTTTTTAGCATATTTTTCGATATTAGTTATGTTGTTGAATATTCCAATAAATGTTCGATAGAATTTATTACTCGTGATAGTGGGGGAGTATGTAAATGATATTTGATACTGTAAGACAATCAGATCTTTGTGGGCAGTGCCCTTTTTGGATCATCGTCTTGTTGAAACTCAAATTCATCAATAAGTTTAAATTCTTGTGCATTCTGCTTCAAATGTTCTTTTAATATATTAAGATATACCAAATTATCTAACCTGGAGTCTATAAAAGTTAATTGATAAACTCCATTTGCTGCCATAAATCACTAAGCCACGTTCACCAAGTTCAACTGTAAACACAAAATGCTGCTTTTTAAAAGTCATACCTTATTTTCTTCGCTCCAGTTTACGCTCTTTGGTGCCAAAAATACAAAACTCCCATTAATCAGATAATATTCTTTCTTCTAAAAATTCAGAAGGCTTATTAGCATTCTTACTGACAAAATTTCAAAGGTGTTGCTTAGTTGCAATTTAAATACAAGACTTTTTACGAGCTTCATGGACGTGATAGCCAGATCTTTTAAGAAATTTTCGTATAGTATCTTCATGAGATTTTTTTAAACCTTTTTTTTTTAATATTAAGTGTTATTTGAATAATCCTTGGATTTAAACGTAAGGATTTTAGGATGGATATATTTTCCCGTAAATTATTAATAGTCGATTATACCGAGGCTTTAACATAACAGATTTTGATGACTTTTAATTATTGATTAAACTTTGGATGGAATAATGAGTTCTTACAATTAATTTTCCAATTTCTCAAAGAGGTTTGCTCTCATTTCTTTGTCTTAAGATGATTTTCTTTTCTTTTGGACAATCTATTTTCCTTTAGAATCCATTTTAATTTTACTTGTTTGCAACTAATAGCGTATGATGTCACCAAAACAATATTTTTATTCCATTTCTATATTCCCACCAGAGTTAAAATAAGTAAATACTAAAAATAAATGTAGATAATATTTCATTTCATACACAAGCTCACGGAGGATAAAAAAATTTAAGATTAATTTGCGAATACATTTGTAATATTTACCTGTAAGCAAAGTTTTTCTGATAACTTTTTTCATAGTTTTTAATTATTATTATTTTTTAAGCATTGTGTATGTTATCATTCTGAAATTGTTACTAATAATTCAAGAATTGTTAAAGAAAAACTTTATATAAAAATAGAATTAATATTGACACTATAATGTACATTTTTTCTTTGTAGAATGCTTACTATGCATTTGTACTCAAGTTTTTTCTGGCACGTGTACATATAAACAATGCATCTACTGAAAATTATCGAAGACGTTGATGGAAAAATTTGTGATCGATAAACTTTCATACATTTATTTTTATAACAAGTAAACTATTTTATGATAGTAAATTGTTTTCTTAATAACATAGCGGTTTTCGTAGAAGGTGTATTAATTTTATTAAATAAACGTAGGTGATGATAAATATTCATAAAATAGGAATACAGTGGCCTCAAAAAGTTATAAAAAAGATTTTTTTCCTAGAAAAATGGAATCCTTTACCTTAAAAAATGGCATTAACAGTACACTTTACAGCTAACAATAAATGGTAAAAACAAACTTTTGAAAGTTTATGCACTGACACTAGCTACCATATTTGTGAAAGAAAAGAATTGGTATATATGAGAGAATTGAATATGAAATGTAAAGAATTGGTATATAAAAAACATGCTATAATCTGAATTCTTTATTAAGGGGTGTAACTTTTGTTAATTTCCCTTTTTTGGAAGTAGACTCGTTGACAATAATCAATGGAGTCCCACAAAGTCCGAGGAAAGGTGTTTAACGTAGAAAGCGGTCTGATGGATGGACAGATGGAAGTCACAGGTTGGTGCTGCTAGGCATCTTAATGTGTCTTACAGTGAGATCCAGCGTCACTGAAATCAATATCAAACCGAAGATTCTGTACCCAGAAGATATATTCCACGAAGTAAAACACCGGCAGAAAACCATTTTATAGCTCTTTCGGAGTGAATAAATTGAAGTATTTCTGTGCTGCAACTTTTTGCAGATCACTTTGAAACATCAGATCCAAAAATACCCGTTAGTATGATGCGAAGACATCTTCACGATCAGGTCTCTGTGCAAGGAAACCAATTGTGTGTATCCCCCACAACAAACGTCGGAGAAAGGCCTGCTTATCTTGGGCAATAGAACGCATTTCTTGCTTCAGAGAAATGCGCCTCTGTACCTTATACAGACGATTTCATATTTACAAAGTTTTTTTATTGTCAATTGCATTTTTGATTCAAGAAGTGTTCTGATACAGAGAACCAGATTTCAATCCAAGACTTTCAAAAGACAAAATTGCAATGATGCTTTGCATATTTTAATAATTGGTGGAATATAGGTTTCATTATCAAACTGAACTGGGTGGGGTCTAAGATCTCACATATTAGACATCATATATCATGACACTAATAGGTGATCCATTCCCTCAAGTTTGACTTTAATATGGAGAGGGAGGAAACTTTCGTTAGACCATTACAGTTTTTGTTACACTCATGGTAACTGCTCAAAGTCAGGAATTGCATTTCAACAGATTCAGCGAGCACATATATCGCATGCACTCGGTGGCATTGGGAATCAAATCCAGTTCTTGAGGATGGAAGGCCAATGTCCTAACTACTAGACTATTACTGCTTAAAATAATAATTATTAACTATCAATAGCTTCATTGCAAAAATGCATAAATTACTATTTGAGTTCAAAGCTATCACGAAGGAAATATTAAGGAAAGAAAAAATAGTTTTAGTTAAGGTGCAATTCTTTTTAAGAATACATGCTGCCTCTGGAGTACAGAATAACTTATTACGGAACTAATAATGTATATTTCTCTAGCTAAAAGTAATCTTCATTGCTTTTATACTGCTATTTCAGTATAAAAGCTTATATTCCTTCTTATATTCCTACCTTACTAGCTTATAATTCTACCATAATGTATGCAAGCGCGGGTACTTGCAGAAGTATGCCTTGCAAGAAGTACAAACTTTTGAAGTTCTATGATGTGTCATAAAATTTACATTAAAATATATGACATAATCCTTACGCAGTAATCTTCTACAATTAGAGATAAAATTTAATTCTTATTTGATTACAATTAATAAACAGATAAATTGTAATCAAATGCGAATTAAATTTGTATTTGATCACAATTTATCTGTTTATTAATATTTTAAAAAGCATTTCACATTTGAGAAGGATTCAAATTAAAATATTTTGAATGTTTAATTTTTTTTAATCATTATTACCAAGACAATAATAAATATTTTTATTTTAATAGTTTTATAAAGAGTTAATTTTAATAAATAAATAACACGTGAAGCAATTGCAAGTAATAATTTCGTATCAAAATACATTCTAGAAAATATAACAGTTCAACTTGATGATATATAATCACCATTAAAATTTACCTGTACTGTCTGCTCAAATTATTTTATGTAAAGTAAATTGTTTATATTATACATTGTTATTCATTAATTCTTGAATATTTTTTATGAAAACGAATTTATATTTTTACGACATTTACGTTGCATCTACTGTTGTTTTGAAGTGAAATAATGAAATGAATACTTTCAGTTGAATATATTTAATAGAATCATGTATCGTTTTCAAACACACATGTATTCTTTACCCTTAAATTAAATTTTATGTAAAAGTTTAAAATGTTTTAATATAAGTGATAAAACTATTCATAAAATAATTTAGGATGTAATAGGAATAAAAATGTTAAGTGCAGAGATTGAAATATGAAAAAAAAAAGAATAATTTTTATACAATTTTTATTTTTTTTTTTTGAAATATATTGAAATTCTTTATTCGAAGTTATCACAAAACCGATAGTAAGAATATTTGATTAAAGTCCATAAATTTTGCAAAATTATCCCTTTAGGAAAAATTGTACTTTACTCAAGACGATTGGTTTTTGAACAATGAAATAATCAATGCGGTTGCCGAAGTCTTCAAAGTCGGAATAAAAGGAATTTCCCCTTCTAAGTCTTAAATGCCATGCGAATAAGGAAAACTTCGTTCGGAGAAGTTTTTTTTTCTTAATAACACGTCATTCTATTTCTTTCTCTTTTGTGAGATTTCATAGACAATTTTTGCATGGAATTTGGATCATAATATGTGAAGATGATTTGAGGAAATAACGCATTAATATATTATGCATAAAATATGTATCTGCTAATTATATTCTTTAATCCTCTTAGAAGTAAATTAAATAAAACTAGAGAAATAAATACGTTATTAAAGTCTAGACAATTTTCATAATTTATATGGAATTAATAATTGCTTATTGTTTAGTTTAAGGAAAATATCATGCGTAGAAATTTAATAAAAAATTTTAAAGTTGACTTTTATTTAAAAACAGTATTGTTTCAAACTCAGATTTTATTCGAGAAATATAATGGTCCTTAAATTGGGAGATTTTTTTATATATCATTAAATCCTAATAAAATATATCATGCAACACATAGAGATATTGATAAGAAATTTTTAATGAAATATATCAAGAGCAATACCGAGTTGCTGATTATTTTGTGGATTTATGATATTACACAATTTTTTCAGAATAAAATGTCAACAGATCAGACAAGAAAAAAGAGTTATATATATATATATATATATATATATATATGTGTGTGTGTGTGTGTGTGTGTGTGTGTGTGTGTAATAAAGGATTGCAAGAAAGTTCTTTCTAATTTTAATGAGTCAAACGAACAAGGACTAAAAATAGTGTAACGTATTCCTTCACCACTGAGCAGCTACTCCCAACGTAACTCCAGTTGTACAATTGTAGCAAAACTCTTGGGGTTTTGTATGAAAAATGTCCGCAAAATCTTGTTGATAGAATACTTTAATTGTTATTACATCTTTACTATAATTAAAGGGTTTCAAATGAATATGATTGTACAGCGAATGTAATAGTTGGCAGTCTGATGATTCAGGTTCAGGTGAGTAAGAAGGGTAATACAAAAACTCTCAACAAATTCGCTGTTAGTTATTTCTAGCCACCCAATCAACATACGAAATTGAGTTATCGGTCAAAAAGGTACACACTTACGGTAATTTAAGATGCCTGCTTCAATTGCAAACGTTCAAATTTCTGCAAGTACATGTCCGGAGTGACCAGTTGGTTCCGTTTGCAGCATCTTATAGTGAACCCATTGATGACTAGTCCACCAAACTCTAACTGCATCTCTAAGGGACTAATCTTCTGATCTGAAATTGCGAAATCAATATCTTGCCATACATTAACATTACTATTTCAGAACACTTGACATATTCGGTGACTCCATGCAGTAACTGATAAGCCCACATTGAAGTCGTAAAGACAAGAAGACCAAGGGAGCTACTTTTGACTTCCGGTGTCTCAACCAAGTCATAAATTAATTTGAATATTTATTCTGACTTCATTCAATGGTAATGCGAAGAAAACGGTATGAAAATTTTTGTTTTAATTCTTGAATTTCTTGAATGTTCTTGTTTCAATGTATATATATATGGTATATATATTTAGTAAGCATCACAGCATTACAGCTCGCAGGCTTATAAGCAATTGCACTCTCTGTATAAGTAAAGAACAATTGGTAAACAATCAGAAGTAATTTTTGAGTTCCATAGCAAAGAAATATTAAGATACACGCATAATAACAGCAAATTTTTACAAAATGCACAAAAGAACTTTTTTTTTTATTTACACCTCAAAAAGAATAGTAAAGACCGGTTTTTACAATGGCTGTTCAATTGTAATTTATAAATTTATGATATTCAAAAAGACAAAAATGAATTTATAATTTAAAAATATTCCTTCAAGACGATGAAAAAAAATAAATATTGAGTGAGCAGTTGATGAATTTGTGGTATATCTAATATCGAAAACCTTGTGTCGAAAAAATAAGAAGAAAGTAATGGCTGTCTTTTAAAAGGAAAAGATTGAAGAAGTGCACTATCTAAAGAAAAATTGCTTTGCTTCAGAGTTCTTTTTTGTCAAAACAGGAAATTCGAAAAAAAAAGTTATTCCAACAACCGTTTACGAAAATTGGTTACAAAAGCTAGTTTTCTTGAAACTTTTTGAGTGTGTAATCTTTTGTGTTTTAGTCGTGCCAACCAAAAGGCAAGAGAGACAAAGCTCAATATTTTCTGGATGTGTAAGTAACATGTAATAAATTATATCCTGAAGCAATATACAATCCGGATGAGTGTTTAGCATAAAGTTCAAATAAAAAAGAGAGAGAAAATTTAGGAAAATGTAATTTTCTGAACGATTTAATAAAGCATAACTCTTTAAATGAGAAACAGTCAACTGAAATGAGAGAGAATGGCGAGTGTCGTCTCCGAAACTCATACAAAATTTCCGAAGGATTACCTGGATAAGCAGATATATAGAGAGATCCAAAACTATACAAAATGGTTAAAAGTGTTATCTACAGTGTAATCAAAGGTCAATAAATGATAAATCCTGATAAACTCTCTACTACTATTTGTTGCTAGATCAAACACTCTCAGAGATTGTATTTTCAGCAAAGGGGAACTTTTGATGCAAGTCTTATATTCTTTTCTATTCAATATTCCAATATTCTTTCTCTTTTCTTTCCCTCTCTCTCTCTCTCTTTATATACACACACACACACACACACACACACACACACACACACACACACACATATATATATATATATATAGATAGATAGATAGATGAAATTTAAAACGCTATTTATAAATGTATTTTAATCATAAAGAATACAGCTATTAACTATTAAATAATAAAACTAACAATAAAAATAATTGATTAAGAAATAATTTTAAATCTAATCTTGAGCTAATGATCTAATAATCCTACTTCCACACTTAAATTTCTTTGAATGCAAATATGCAAAATACTTTATGAAATACGTTAAAAATTAATCGCAATCATCTATTTGAAGTTATTGAATAAAGCTCATACCAATTAAAGTTTTATTTTCCTCATACGCTATCATTTCCGATTACAATTAAGAGATTAACCCCAAGAAATATTTAATAATTTATAAATATATAAGTTAAAGAAAGATATAATGATGTCGTAAGAGAAATATTTAAATAATACTTGTATTTAACGGCTATTTTCTTTTGGTGTTACTAAAATAAGTATTTAGCAACACATCAAAAAGTGCCTTTAATTAGTTTTATAAAGGAATCACATAATGATAAAAATCTTAAAATAGTTTCTAAATAAAATAAAAGTAATTTAATCAAATTTATATAATCTATTATTTAATTGTGTTTAAAGACTCCATAATTGTACTTAAATTTATTTCTATTCTTTTTAGTAATTTTTTCTTGCATTTCTGTAGATTTTGTGAAAGTATTTTATAAAATTCCTTCCTCTCCAAAAAACTATAAGTATCTCTTTTCTAGTGTTCTAGATTTAACCAATCTTAATACAAATAGGATTTTCAATTATATGATAAAAGGGGAATTTACCTTATTAATAAAGATACTTTTTCTAAAAAAAATTCTATTCTTCTGAATGGAAGACATAAATATAAACAAAATGATTTACAATCTCAGATGCTTCTTGTCATATTTTGTTGTTATTCAAAGAACGAAAATATGGAATTCTACTCAACGCATATACGATGGGAACACTATATTTACAAAAATTAGTATTCCTATACTAGTTGGGATCGATAAATATCAATACAGAATTGTTTTATTTATAAACTGAATAAATAAAATGGTTAATTAATTAATTAACGGTAGTTAATTAATGTTTAATTCCAATGTTAAAGTGAAATATAGAAAGCGTTCATTTGTAGCCGAACAACCCAAGTTTCAAAGGTTATTGTGATTCACTTTGTTTAAATTATATTCAGAACAATGAATTATAAAAGTAAACACTTATTTTTATTTATTATAATTATTAGCTACACATTTATGCAGTCATGAAGAGCAATTCTCAATTTTGAGATGTTTTATTATGACATTTTACTTTCCATTCTATATATAGAAAGAGGTCCGGTCTAAGCTGACATCTACATATTTATATATATATATATATATATACATAAATATATATATATATATATATATATATATATATATATATATATATATATATACATAAATATATACATATATATATATATATATATATATATATATATATATATATATATATATATATATATATATATATATTTATATATAAATATATAAATATATATATATATATATATACATATATATATATATATATATATATATATATATATATATATATATATATATATCTACATATACTGCATATATATATATACATGTAGATAGATGTATACGTCAGCTAAGACCGGACCTCTTTCTATATATAGAATGGAAAGTAAAATGTCATAATAAAACATCTCAAAATTAAAAATTGCTCTTCATGACTGCATAAATGTGTAGCTAATAATTATAATAAATAAAAATAAGTGTTTACTTTTATAATTCATTGTTCTGAATATAATTTAAACAAAGTGAATCACAATAACCTTTGAAACTTGGGTTGTTCGGCTACAAATGAACGCTTTCTATATTTCACTTTAACATTGGAATTAAACATTAATTAACTACCGTTAATTAATTAATTAACCATTTTATTTATTCAGTTTATAAATAAAACAATTCTGTATTAATATTTACCGATCCCAACTAGTTTAGGAATACTATTTTTTGTAAATATAGTGTTCCCATCGTATATGCGTTGAGTAGAATTCCATATTTTCGTTCTTTGGATAACAACAAAATATAAAAAGAAGCATCTGAGATTGTAAATCATTTTGTTTGTATTTATGCTTTCCATTCAGAAGAATAGTATTTTATTTAGAAAAAGTCTCTTTCTTTATTAATAAGGTAAATTCCTTTTATCATATAATTGAAAATCCTATTTGTATTAAGATTGGTTAAATCTAGAACACTAGAAAAGAGATACTTATAGTTTTTTGGAGAGGAAGGAATTTTATAAAATACTTTCACAAAATCTACAGAAATGCAAGAAAAAATTACTAAAAAGAATAGAAATAAATTTAAGTACAATTATGGAGTCTTTAAACACAATTAAATAATAGATTATATACATTTGATTAAATTACTTTTATTTTATTTAGAAACTATTTTAAGATTTTTATCATTATGTGATTCCTTTATAAAACTAAGGCACTTTTAGATGTGTTGCTAAATACTTATTTTAGTAACACCAAAAGAAAATAGCCGTTAAATACAAGTATTATTTAAATATTTCTCTTACGACATCATTATATCTTTCTTTAACTTATATATTTATAAATTATTAAATATTTCTTGGGGTTAATCTCTTAATTGTAATCGGAAATGATAGCGTATGAGGAAAATAATACTTTAATTGGTATGAGCTTTATTCAATAACTTCAAATAGATGATTGCGATTAATTTTTAATGTATTTCATAAAGTATTTTGCATATTTGCATTCAAAGAAATTTAAGTGCTGGAAGTAGGATTATTAGATCATTAGCTCAAGATTAGATTTAAAATTATTTCTTAATCAATTATTTTTATTGTTAGTTTTATTATTTAATAGTTAATAGCTGTATTCGTTATGATTAAAATACATTTATAAATAGTGTTTTAAATTTCAGTGGGGATTTTTAAGGTCTACTTTTTGATAATTGACTAAAAATATGCATTAGATCAAAATATATGCAATGTACCAAAATATAAGCTAATAATAATTGTGAGAGAAATTTATTTCTATCGAATAGATTGTAATAAGATTTTAGTTTGTTTTAATTCTACAGCATTTTATTATATAGAACAAATTAAACGTCCTGTTTTATTAATCAAGCAGTAAAAATTCTAAAGCTAAAAAGGCATTGTGCAAAAAACAACACATGCAAGTTAGGACGTCAAGTAATTGGAATTACTGTCACTAAAAACTTTGCATTCTAAAGTTTTATCAAGCATACATTGCTCTTTATTTACGAAGACATCAAAGAATTTTATCAACTATTCCATTATTAAATTTTTTTTTTAATATTACTGGTGTTTTCGGCACTTTGAAAATAAAGATTTTTGTCACTTAAAATATTCTATATTTTCTAAATAAAGAAACTAAACAAATGGTTAGTAATTTTGGAGTTTACTTTGAAATAAAAAAGAGAAAATATTGAATTTTTATATGTTAATAATATAATTTGTAACCCATATTTAAATTTAAGCCAAAATTTTTGATTACAACATTCGTTAACATTTTAGTTTTTTTTTCTGAAGAAATGTAATTTTTAAACATTTTTACCTTCAAAAAGAAAATATAGTAATTAATCATTGTTATAAACAAGCTTTAAAATTAACTTCATACATTTCAAATGAACAAACTGCAATATCTTTATTTCTATAAAAAATATTTAAAAATGCTTACAGTAAAATGAACTTAAGCTATTGCGTAAAACGTATGATTATGATCAAGTGCAAAACATTCAATATTCAAAATTGTATTAAAATTCATGTAAATAAACATAAATAAAAACATTTATACTGCACAGCATAACAAAGTCAATTTATCAATGAAAATTTTAGAAAATTTTCATTCAAGTGATCAGTGAATTCAAATGATCAGTGAATTAAAGTGATCAGTGAATAAATCATTTTTAAACGAAATTGAAATCAACTTTACGTTTCCACTTTCCTTAATATAATTAATATTTGGAATGAATATCTTTGGGAATATAGTACTAAAGGCACTAATTATCTGCTACTGAGTACATTATTCATTAAACACTTAAATTTAAAAGTCAAATAGTTATTTTGTCTTACGAATTTCGCATAAGAACGCTTGAAATCACAATTTAGATGAATTTACAGAATAGACAGCAAAAATATCTTTTTAAATAATATACCATGTGTTCTGGTTTTCTACAATAAATCCTTCAAAACACAGTCAAGACTTGCAAAGAAATACCTGTAATATTTTGCGTATAGAATGCATTCTTTTTTATTATTTTGCCCTATTTTTATTTAAGCAAATTAAGAAAAATAAAAAAAAATATTATCATTTAAATTTTGTAATTTTGAAGTTATGTATAAGAAATAATAACAGTTATGTAAAACAAATTAAAAAAATTCAGTCCTTCTGTTAGTTTTTAAATTAATTTTTATACTAATGAATTATTAACACAGAAAGTAACACATTTGTAGAATGATTTCGCGGCAGTTTAATTAATGTTTAAAATGTAAAGGTTATTTTTTTTTAATTTTCGATCTGATAGCCTTTTTTCTTTGCTATAACTCGGCATCGTCATTTGCAGGATAGAAGAGCTCTTCACAATATTTCCAGAGGTAATGTTTATTTGTTTCCTCTTCCACTACTTTAAACAGTTCATCTATCGTGGTGGCTTTGCGTTTAGAAAGAGCCTTTTTTAACCGACGAAAGGCACAATAGTCCATAGATGAAACATCAGGACACTTCGCAGGGATATGTTGAAAACGTATACGTGCAATATCTGTATTAGTCATCATTTTTTCCAGGAATGCTGTGGTAGTTTTTGAAGTATGACTTATAGATTTGTCTTGATGAAGTTTCTCTCTTTGAAAGCTATTGGGATAAAGAATTGAAACTTCTTTTGTAAATATTGGGCGTAAAACATTCTTCTGATAGTACGATGAATTGCTTTTAACTTTTCTTTCCACTCTTCTTATTTTTAATTTCCCATTGTAGGAGACAATCATAAACCTCTTAATGAAACTTTATTTACATTGACGGAAACGGGTTTGTACATTTTTTCTCGTCATTTTCTATAGTAAAAAGACCTTTCTTTGTTACAACCATTTAGCTACACCAGCTTCATCAAGGGACACAGTGTTTTTCCATTTATCTCCTGCTAAGTGGTTTTTCATACAAGATTCTACAAAATGTTTTGAGATGAGCCACATGTCTTGGCAAAAGCTGGTGATGTTTTTTATGTTATGATTTTTAGCATTTTTAATTTGTAAATACTGGTTTATTATTTTATTTATTGTTGCTACAGATGTAATCTAAAGACGTATCAATTTATTTCTGTGTTGGCGGATTTTCTCTTGTTACCAGCGATTTCACTTTAGAAAGATTTGAAACTGTAAGTACCCTTTACAGATATTCGTTTGGAGTCTTCTTTCTATGTAGAAATAATGATTGAAAGTTTTTACCTGTCCGATTAATAATATTGCTTATTTTGCACTTAGAAATTTTAATGCCATGCATTTCACAACACTTTTGAATTCTGGAATAAGAACGTTTATCTTCGGAAAGCGCAAAAACATATCTTTCAGATCACAGCATGTTTATATGTGAAATTTTGAAAGAAGAATGAATTTAAAAAAGCAGACGATATTTCACATTTCAAATAATAAACTGTTGCCAAAAATTTCTATTCTAAAACATCTAATTTTCTTAATTCGTCATCTAATTCGTTCTAAAAATGTGTTAATACCCTCTGTAGTACCCAAAATTAAAATTTCTTAATTATAAAAATTTACTTAATCACAAGTTTTAATAACAAGCTTTCATAAATTGCTTTCATGAAAGAAAGTTTCATTATATAGTAACAGAATTTTGTAAACTGTTTGACTGTCAAATAAGAGTTGATACAAATTAAAATTTTCTTTTGTGCTTATAATTTATTCTATCTTTTAACTAAAATAAATATTGAATTGTGTTTAAAAGAAATTATATAAAGTACAGAAATTTTACTTTATTAAAATTTCATTTTTACTAACCTATTTTTTCTCATAAATATAAGAAGTTTTATTTGCCTAAAGACTACATGAGATTTCACTATTAATAATTTACAGATATAAATAATTAAACTACAATTTGTGCATCATAACATTTTTCAAATCTATCAGAAGTAATATTTTATTTCTTATAATACTTTTATAATTATACATCTCATTTTAGAAAAAACAATATTAATTGTTTTACTTAATAACGATAATGTTGATTTCTCAAAGTAATTTTTATATTTTGTTTATTTATTTTTTTGTTTAATTTCTTATGAAAATGTTTAACCATAAGTATTAATAAGCAATATTTAACATAAAATTCATTAGTTTGTTGTTTTATGAAGAATGTATGTAAAGTCAAAACGTAAACAAATAATTTTCACCAGGTACCTCTATCTCTCTCTTATATTTTAATGCATTTGGAATTGTATTTTATTTAGATTTGCATCAATAAAAATAAAACAAAGAGCTTATTTTTGTAGTTTTGAGTGTATGTATTTTTATTTCGTTTTTCGATATTTTGATTTAAATTTTTCTTTCTAATATTATAATTTAATAAAATTTATCATGAGTAAAAATAATATTTGTGCATCTACCAGCTTTAATGAAAAAGTGTTTATACGACAAAAGACAAACATTTTCTTAATCATTGAGGCATTTAAGTCATGTAGATCTTAGTGAAACACTTTAGTAACTATTACTTTAGATACTTGAATTTTTTGTTTTCAAAAATACCGTTAGTTTTTAAATGGCACAAAAAAAACTGAAGAATAATATTTTTGGCATGCTCTTCAAATTCTTTAAATTCTGTAGTAGAGAAAGACTATTTTTTAATATTTACATTGCATATTTTATATTTATATTGCATATTTTATATTTATATTGCATATTTTATACACTAATTTGTAGCCTAGATTATTGTTAATCAAAAATTTAAGGTGCATCGTCTAATACTATATAATTACTTAGAAATAATGCATATTACATTACTTATAAAAACACAGAAATAATTTCTTGCATTTTTGAGGAAAATATAACAAAATTTATTGTTGTTAGATGCAGAAATCTGTTTTATACTTGCATTAACTTAAATAATTACGATCTTTTGGTAAAAGCAAAAATACATAATGACGTCATTTTTCTGATGATGTGTTGTCAGAAAGAGTATTCTTGAGTATTTATGAGCGTACTATTGAGTAAAATATTTTAGTTGAGAACACTTAGTAAGAATTGCTCATTTGTGCTTTAACTAAAATACTGTTTCTTAAAAATAAAAAAAAACTGAGTCATCTATATCACATCGTATACATAAAATATAAAGAAAACTTTAAACTTTTATTTAAAAAATCAGCATTTCAAAAATTAATGGTATTAATTTTAAATCATTAAACATGATACATGTTCGTTAGAATAATGAGAAAAAAGCTGCAAAAATATATAGCTTTTTATTGAATATCGCAGTTTTTATTAGTATGCTCATGAACTGAAAAAAAAAGTCGTTATATTTTACTAAAATATACTGTAACACAGTAGAAAATAATAATTTAATTTTCTAAGAATTTACAACTTCTTAGTAGTATATATATATATATATATATATATATATATATATATATATATATATATATATATATATATATATATATATATATATATATATATATATATATATATATATATATATACATATATATATATATATATACATATATATATATATATATATATATATATATATATATATATATATATATATATATATATATATATATATATATATATATATATATATATATATATATATATATATATATATATATATATATATATATATATATATATATATATATATATATATATATATATATATATATATATATATATATATATATATATATACATATATATATATATATATATATATATATATATATATATATATATATATATATATATATACATATATATATATATATATATATATATATATATATATATATATATATATATATATATATATATATATATATATATATATATATATATATATATATATATATATATATATATATATATATATATATATATATATATATATATATATATATATATATATATATATATATATATATATATATATATATATATATATATATATATATATATATATATATATATATATATATGTATGTATGCGAAATCAAAGGAATTAAAACTTTACACATCTAGAATACTTCATGCATTACCATTTAAACTTTTAAAAATGCAAACTAAACTAGTGTTATGTAACTCCTAGACGAAAAAGAAATAATGGTGAGGTTAAATATTTTGAAGGACTCTGAATATTTATTTAATGAAAATGCAAGAGTTTACATGAAATCCTTGCTTAATTTTACTATTTTTAGATTTACTACCTAGTTAATGTCTCTAATTCTTTAGAAAAAACTTTTCTCTTCTATAAAATTTATAGCATAATGCAATATTTATAAATTAAAATATTTATTTTTTAATCATACAACAAAATCAAAAGGAAAATATAGTTTTATTTTCTTTTGAATAATTTATCATTTAAAGAATATCTGCATTCTGTAAAATTCATAGAGAATATTCATCTCCAAAATTAGATCTCTTTTATACTAAACTGATTTTCTAATTATTTAATGTGAAAATTGATGGGATTTTAAATGTGAAAATTGATTGGATCCGAACATATATGGGATTGATGGGAAAATTGTTGTGATTAAATTATTGATATATCAATCAAAATTTTCAAATACAAGAAAAATTGTTTCCAAGAGTTTGAGAGATGCATTCAATTATGTGAAAATGAGTTTTACTATATAAATTAACACTCCGTTATATTTTCTTTTAGTACACTTGCAACTACGTAAAATTTATTTTAAACCTATTGAATAAAACTATTGAATATAAAACTTAAATCAGATAAATTTAAATTTATAAAAAAGTCAAATTGTAAACTAAATGCGTAATATAAGAAAATAATATTGAAAAATAAAAAAATGATAACATGTATCATTTCAGATAAAGAATAATGTAAACATTATCCATTTGAAAATTTTAATTTTAAAGTGTATTTTGAGCAGGTCACCCATAAGCTGGACATCTATTTAAATACCCAAATTTATTTACATTTTGATCTATATATATTAGCAGAAATATAAAAATCTATGTTTGTTGAAAAATAAAATTATGAAATGATGAAACAAAAGCAATAAAGAAAATAAATGAAAGATTTTTAGATTTTTTTTTTAAAAATACTGTTCTTCATTATATGTATTCTTACTAATTTAATACAGAATAAGAATAAATGAAATACGTTTTTTAACCTTCAATAAAATTAATGAAATAAATTTTTCCTTAATATTTGAAAACTTCTACCAGAATTCAATTAATCAAGTGTCATTATTATTAAATTATTTTTAAATTAGTTCATTTTGGTATTAAAAACAATGTCGAATATTTCAATAATTTATCTTTGTTGTTGTTCTGCGCCAAAATTGATGGCAATTGAGGGTGCACTTCTCCACTTTCCAAACTAAAGCGTAATTTGGTGTGGATTTCGATGTGATCAGTACAGACATGTCATAGGTACCCATTTATGGGGTAGACAAGCATTCATACTAGGGAAGGGTAAAGTTAGGAGAGATATTATGTACATCCATAACCGAACCCAGATTCAAACCCAGAACCTTATTATTTACAGTCAGAAATTCTGACTAATGCACAAGCTGGGGGCGCTTATGGGTCTTTTATTTTAATATATCAACTTTAAATATAATAAGGTAAAAATAATAATAATTTAAAATATGCCTTAAAATAAAATTAACAATAACTATAAAAGATAGCATTCAAAATTTAATTTATACCAAAGATAGTATTAAAAAAGTAACATTTAAGGAAAATTGCTTCACAAAAGTAAGTTGGTAATTGGTTTTCATATTTCTCAATAACAAACACTAATTTAATTCTGTAATACATTATTTAATTATTTGTAACTACAAAATCAGGAAAAATTTATTAAAAAATTTTGAAAAAATAACATTGCTTATATGAAGGTTTCATAATGTCATTGCTTAAGTATATAAAAGTTAAAATTATATGAAAAAATATAATATGATTATCAAATTACTTATATCATTTATACAAAGAAATAGAAATCTACTTTGGATTTTTTTTATAAAGTATCAGAGTTTTCTAGTTTTTATTTTTTTAATGTGAGAGCAAATCTAATATTTAATAATAAAAATTAAATCGTTATATAAAATATTAAATTTCCTGAAGCATTTACAAAAACCATAACTACATTACTTGAAAATAATATGAGATATAATATTCTACTCTTCTACAATAAAAATGTTAAATTTTTTATCGGTTTTTTTATTCTTAATACAAATAGGGTATAATTTCTTTTACGTTTTACCTGAATCATATTTTTACACACAAGAAACTTAAATTGCTTTATTTTTACTTAGCACATGATGAAAATGTTTATATTTAATTAGTAAAGTTGTATGTATTTCAAATAAATAAAAGGGAAATATTTTAAAAATAATTTTTTTCAAACATTGTTTGCTCATGATTTTTAAGACCGGTTTACATTATAAAAACATTTCATAAATTTTTATTGCTCTATTATTTAGCACATTTTCTTAATTATGATATTCTTGATGAACAATTTCAATAAAAATAAAAATTCAGATTTTCCATCTTTTTCTCCGAAATAATTTTAAAAAATAGAAAATATTTTGCTTACTAAAAGGAAGAGAGAAATCGTGAAATATAAGGATATCTTTTAGACTTTTATGATTTCAATTATTATTAAAGCATTACATTTTTCTTACAATACATGATTCCTTCACATTTTTATTTAATTTTATATTGCAGGTTACTTGAATTAACTCAAATAAAATGTTTTTGGAAAATGAAAATATATCATATAAATATATTTCATTCTTGTATAAAATAAATTAAAATTAAACTCTCAATAATAACGAATATTTATCCATTTTTGTTTATTTTATATTTTGTGTACTTCAGTTTAATCTTTCAATAAAATACTTATATTTTTGACAGTAAAACTAATTTTAAAAAATTATCCTTAAGCTTGATCAATCAATATTAGAAACTTCAGTTCATTAATTTAGTTTTTTTTGTTTGCAATAAAAAGTGTATGTTTATCAGCAAAAAACTTAACATTTATCAGTTTAATAAGTCTGTTGAAAGAAACATTAATATTCTTTTTTTCTTTTTCTATCATTCATTTTTTTACACTTAAGAATAGTCCATAGTTAGACCAACTATTACAATTTAAAAATGATTCCAATAACTCATGCAGTGAACTTGAAACAATAACTCGGGCGGCGCTTTTTATGTTCAATTTATTTTTTATGTTTAGAATGTTTATACTCAATGTTTTTAACCATAAAGTGAACGTTTTTTCCGTTCCAATTGAGAACATAATTATATATTTTTATTACAACTCTCAGTGGTTTAAAATATTCATGACATTAATTAACGTTTCATCTTAATTGTATTATATTGAGATGACGTCGTAAATTTGACTTGTAGACGAATTTGCTGCCTGCCTTCAAATAGCATTTCACGAGCGGCAGCAAACAACGCGAAGTTCAGCATCAAATGTCTAAGAATATTTTCGAAGTTAATTTTATTGATAAGAAGATTTCTTATATAAAGAACGAAGCATCTGCTTGGGAAGTCTTTTTCTATTTATGAAAACCATTAACACGTTGACAATAAAACAGAATAAAAAGCAAAATGAAAAAGATACGACGAAACATCCATTTTATAGTAAGCTTAAATTGGCAATGACGATTTGATTTTTTAAAAAATGATTCATTAATATATTTCTAAATTATTTATTCCAATATTTGCAAGCAATCCCATTTAAATATTAAGTATGACGCCTTGCTTAAGCCAACTTTATTTTTTTCGCTTATTTATTATTATTTTTTTGGCAGATGATGAAAGTTAGATTAGAAAGTACAATTTAAAAATTCTAAGCAACTTTAATTAATAACTCATCCATTGTGAATTGAAGGCAAGTACTATCAAACTGAAAATTAAGATCGAAAACACTCGTGTTTCTGCTGAACAACATAAACATAATATGAACAATATATAATGAGTAAGACAAAGAGAGTCCTATTAAACATAAATGTGTGTTTATAATTATATTTTCTCGATATTACGAACAATATTGGGGTTTCAGGTAAGCATTCATTACGAACATGAGTTATTATTTTATGAAGTTGCAAGATGATTTACTCAAATTAATATAATTAAGCTTTGCTTATAATAGTTTATAATATAAAGCCAACAATGATAGCACAAATGAAATTGATAAAACCTCTCCATTTTCAAATTTTAAACTTCTTTTGAAAAATGAGCTAAAATTAATATTTTTTTAATGTAGAAACTAATTGTGTTGTTTTGAATATTATAGAATGAAAGTTACTTTAACAAGCATTTTAAACAAATATTTGAACATTAAATTTATCATAAAATAACTTATTACAGTACATATTTACTTGCTGTTATATTATTTTTTTCTTTCTCATACTTTTGTAATAATCATATTCTTAGAAACATGTTAATATGTTTCTAAATACTTCAAAAATTAAAAAAAGAAAATATCTCATAAGAATTCTGGGTTTGTATATTCCAAGTAAGTTAATTATGTTGAAAATATTGTACATTTTATGAATAGAAAGTTTTGCTATTTTCCGAAGTGTAATTTTTATTCAATTATACATTTAAGTTTTGTTAAACATTAAAAAATAAAAAATAGACATTCATTTAGAAAATTCTTGACGACATTGCTTATTTTAATACAATCTTTTTCTCTATATGCAGATGCAAGGAAATTAATTCATCTTCTTAGATTTGTGTCAATAAATATAAATAATTTAAGCAGATTATTTAAAAAATATTATTAAAATATTTAACTTAATCGTTTTTACTGAATTTTGAATAGTAATAATCAAACATTTAGTGGAAAGCAAGAGATTTAAATACATATTATATTCAAAAAAAAGATAAAAAGAGATAAATTAAAAAAAAAATTACATTTATTCCATGCGGGAAAAGTAATTGCATTTATTTTTAATTTAAAATAAAATTCTTTCTCTCATTTTAATAATGCAATTTTTTTATTTAGTGAGTAAATAGAGAATGTTTTATCAACTTACAAGAATGTCTGGCATATGGAAAAAATGTAAGAAGAATAAAAAAGATTAAAATGAAATTCCCTTTTACTAGTTTTTCTTTTTTTAGAAAATTTAGGAAACACTTTCTATCTTAAATAGATTTCAAGAAAAGACATGTGACTGCTCTTTTATTAAATCCTCTTCTTTAATTATTCTTTTTATTACTTAAAATTCATAAAATTACCTTAACTTTTTCATTAAGTATTTTCTTTTATTCTATTAAAATTAAAGAGTAGCTCTGAATTTTTGATTAATTTCCTTTTTCATCATTATTTCAAGACTATAAATTTATCTTCACATAAATGGAAGTAAATTTTAAAAAACTGAAGAACAAATAAAAAGCAAAGTACTCATGAAAATATTATTATGTATTAGAAAAAGGAGATGCATGTGTCCTTATATATTATAACAATAATTTTACAAAAAGAAAAATTTAAAAAAGATTAGTTTTGAATCAATACAAATACAATAACATGAAATTTCACTCATAATAAAATTTTATATCAAAAATATTATTTGAGAATGTTCTGAATTCTTACTGTAAAATGTAAATTATTTTTTATAAATTAAAATAAAGATGCCTTTGACTGTTCTACTAATATTGTAAGTAAATATTGATTTTCTATGCCTTGCTCACTACTTAAGTAGTATTAAGAAGTTTACTAAATAACGAGAAAACGTTCTATGTGACTGAGTTTCATTACTTACATAGTGTGATTTGTATTCATTAAATCGCTAAAAAAAAAGAAATTTTTAGGAGAATTTTAGAATATCCTATTGCAATCCCGTACAACTTGAATATGGAAAATTTTTGCAACCTCAAAGCAGGCCTGACAAGAAGATTTTTTATTTTCATGAATAACAATTCATATGAATTTTGATGTGAATGTAACTACAATTAAATTTAAATAGAAAGTATTTTTGAAAAAAAAAAATTGCTCAAAATACGCAACATTTTCTTTTATTGTAAAACTCAATTATTTTGTCACGTCTTCCTACCTGGTGTGATTGGAATAAGACAAACAAACAGAAGTATAAAACA
>CM057816.1:25870525-25890525 GCA_030067965.1 Latrodectus elegans
AAATAAAATATGCTTTTAACTAAATATATGTTTAATATATTAGCAGTTGTTATACTACAGATTTTAGAAGTTAACTTCATATAATAATTTTTTTTAATAATTTATTCTAAGAGTATTTGCTTTTTGCTTTTAAATATAAATACGAAACAAAAATTTACTTTCCGAAGTATGTAGTATTTTATTAAGTATTTGGACAAACGATTCATAAAATATCATTGAATAAAATCATTATCTTTTCATGTGGGAATTACTGTTATAATTCGTCTTTCCTTTTCTTTTGTTAAACAATTTGTCTATTTCTTCAATAGAACCTTACCAAATTGTTCAATATATTATACTTAAAATGTGTAGGATTCCTTTCATTTTACGTTTTATGTCCTTACACTGCGCTTCAAAGCCTGAAAGCTTCATTCAGTGCAAAAATGTGAATTATTATCTCTAGTGCATTATTCATGTTTGCATGAACAGAAAACATCTCCTTGAAATAAATATCAAAACTTGCTGTTTGTAATAGAAAATATTGCTACTGAAGTGAAAGCTCTCCTTCACCGTGAACTCTGATCTTGACATCCTAGTATAAAAGTAGGAGAAATTGCTCGGATGAATGAAAAGATGATGTATGTAATCAGTAGACGCCTTGTAGTAAGTTGTCACACTGAGGACATGAGATCAAGCTCTGTTATTCTAAGAACATATTTAGTAAAGAAAAAATATAATAAAGCAGTTAATAGGATTTGGTATGGAAAGTAATTTATTAAATATACAATTATTTTTTTGTATGAATTAATGTATAATAAAAATAACTATAATGTATAAACCATTCAAACCATTTAGTACACACACACACACATATATATATGTATATATATATATATATATATATATATATATATATATATATATATATATATATATATATATATACATATATATGTCTGTGTGTATAAATATAAAAAATAATGTAAACATGTATAGTGTAAATACTTGATATCTAATGTTTAAAAAGAGCAAACAAGTTTATCACATATCAAAAAGTATTTGTCACTTCTTAGTGAACAATGATTCATCAATGATAATTAAGTTAAGAATGAATTATTAAAAAATGGTCCTTAGTTTCACATATTTTTCATTAAACTTGGTTTATATAATCAAAGAAAATGCGAAAAGGCTATACAATCATATTAAAATGTTGGTAATTTTAAGATACAAATATGGAAACATAAAAAATACTTTTTTCTAATGATTTATAACATTTCCTACAATAAAATATAATAACCCATAAATGCTTTATCTACACAGCTGGCAAACTTTAATTTTGATTTTAAAAAGCATGTTTTCAAGTTTAGTGTAATTTTAAGGTAGGAATTATAAAATATTTGTTTCTATTGTAAAAGCAGAGTACAAGCAAGTATATTAGGATATTTTTTAGCATTTATATAGATATAAATTCTCAAACTTACTATCCAATTATGATTACCAAATTATTTTACAAAGAATTATATTCAGTTATTTTTTATCATTAATAAAACATAAGAATAAGAAAATTTAACATATATTACTACTTAGTATAATCTTACTGTTGACTTCCTCTATAAAACTTCCAATCTTTGATAGAGAATTGCTTAATTAAAATATCATATATGTTATACTAGGTAAACAAGAAACTTCTTGCCCTTCTAATAACCCAAAAAAATATGACCTATAGAAAATGTGATTTAGTGTTATTTCACGAAGTAATCACCATTGCATTGAGCGCCATCTGCAAATATGGTTCATTTTATGTAATCTATTTGTTTAAGTAAAATGGGGAGTTTTGGGCGTCTGAGTGCTTAAAGTAAGTCTGCTTTAGTGGTGACGGACATTCCACGAATTTGATTCTGCAAAGAATCGAAGAGGTTGCAATCTGATGATGAAGGGAAAGCTGATTCAGGAGGATAACTTAAAGTCTATCAACCACAAGTTAAAGTAGGGTTTTCTAGTCGCCCATGCAAAATATGACCTTGCGTTATCCGACAAAATCTCTACACTCTCACGATAAATCAGTGCTGGCTCCATCTGTTGCAATGCGCGTTACACACGTTCCAATTTTTATGAGTGAAGGTCCACAGTGACTGTTGGGCAAGTTTGTAGCATTTAATTGTGAACCACTTGACAAACATTTCTCATGAAACCGTATTCATCGCTGAAAAACAAATCTCCACTTCTTTATTCTTATTTTTTATTATGGACCTGCTTTTACAACAACTGATATTATTGTTGACTGATCGGCGTCACAACCACGTCATATATTAATTTGCATACTTATTCTTACTTCATTCGTTGGCAACGCATAAACGACAAGATTTTATTTTACCTTACAAATAAAAAAAATACTTACTATATGAAAAAAAGTTAATTCTGAAGAAATAAATGTAATAATTAATTCGTGTAATTATATATATATATATATATATATATATATATATATATATCGATAGATAGATAGATAGATATACATAGATATATATGGCCAATATTATTTTTACACAAGGGAATTAATTAATATAGTAAAAAAACATACCAATAAAGAAATGAATTTCGAAACAAAAGATTAAATAATCATTAAGAGAAATATCTTTTTGAGTAAATGAGGAATAAATTTTATACGTTTCAAAATTATTTATTTATGTTTGTCAATGTTTAAAATTTTTAATTATTGAATTACAGTAATTTATTTACTTGTCAATCTGTCTTAAGCTCTTTAAAAGAAAATATATTTTTAAATAAACATATCAGTGTTAAGTAATTCAGAAAGCCTATATTACTAAAGATATTGATGTGACATTTGAACTGAAGATGAGAGATATTTCCATGGTAACGGTAAAGAAAAAATTTCATAAGTTGAATGAGATGCCTTTGGACATTTGATAGCATCGGCATGCTATACAACTTTTGTGACAAATCTGATCTCATAACATTCCCGAAGAAAGGTTTGATGGAAAAAGTATGATGAGGCATAAAGATATTTTGTCAAAATAGAAACTTTTAAGGCAAAATATATTATTATTTTTAATTAGTAAACAATTACAATATATTAAAGAAAATAATTTTATTTAATTTTCTAAAATGAGATTAGTATGATAAATAAATATTTAAGATTTTATTCTTTTTCTTTTGTGTTGTTGAAATAATTTTTTTTTAAAATACAGATTGACCATATATATTATAGTTGTGTAGATTTGTACATTCTAAAGATAGTTGCACATAAAATATATTAAATATAGTAATTTAGAAAATATACAGTTAAGTTTATTTTTTCAGCAGTTAGATAACATTTATATTTAAATAAATGTTATGATTAAATTAATTTCAATGTGCATAAAACTTAAAGGAAACTTCAAATGGTTGAACAACAACAAGACTTACCATTTATTAATCTTTCTAGACCAAGCATGCTATTTTACTTTCGTGCTTACGAATATATTTAATCATTGCTATTTTACAATATTACATCTTCATACATTATTCACTTAAATTAAAAAAATGTTTCCAGATATATAGATATATATATTTCCAGATTATTAATTCATAAAAATTAAAAATTTATCCCAGAATAAGGATTCACTTTGACACCCCATTCTGCATTGGATTTGAAACTTTGAGTTTAAATTTTTCCGATTTTCAAATATTTTAATTTTAATACTTCCTTTTTAAATAAGCTCTTTAACATTTATAATATATTAAAATGGCAAAATAATAGGACAAAATAAAAACAACGAAATATATATTGGTTATTTTAAATTAAATTCAATATATTTATCAAAAAATACAGTAAAATATAATTGTTTATAGAACATAGACTTTCTTTGAAAAAAGTTTATTCATTTTGATTTAATTTTTAGTCTTTGATTATAAAGAATAGAAAAGGTTAGGTTAATTTTCTAGGAAATATAATTAATTGGTATCGAATATAAGAGAAAATTAATTTTACATTGATGGACAAACAATAAATTTGCCTCTTCCGAATCAGTTTACTAAGTGTAAATTTAAAGGATTCAATCTAATTGGTGATACGAATTAAATTTTCACATTTAAATTCAAGAAACTGGTTAGTTGTAAATTATTTCATTTAATAGAGTCCGATGGCAAAAAATAATTTAATATATATTTTAGTCATTTCTTATTTCCCTTTTTAAGGTAAATGAAATGATTTCTGAAAACATGTTATTATACACCTCGTTGCATAATGATAGAACCACCATGTATTTTCAGCCTAGCATACAGTAATTGCAATAAATGAAATAAATATTTTTATTAAATATATAGAAAATAAAATCGACAATAACAAAGTAAAAATATTGTCCATGCCTATACTTTCATGCAATAAAATAAAAAATACAAAATTTTAAGTTAAAAAACGATAGAACCACTTTATAAGGTACATTTTTATGGTTATAAGTTCAAAAATTCGATTAGCCATGCTTTCGACTGAGAGTTTGAGTATATTTGCATTTAGATTTTCCCATTCTGTAACAATAGAGTTTTTCAATTCTTTAATCGTTAAATACTGCTTGTCCTTGGCGTATACGGCCCTGCTTAGAATACTCCAGATGTTTGCCATTGGTTTCATGTCAGGAGAAAAAGCAGTCCATTCGAATACCTGCACTCCGTTGTCCACGAACCATTCCTAGGATGAGTTTGCAACATTGTCCTGTTGGAACTTCCAAAATGGACTTCCAATTTCTTCTCCAAAAGGCCACAAATTTTCTCCCAACAAGTCTTGATAGTCTATTAATCTCATTCAACCAGTAGGGAAGACAATATTAGTCCGCCCAGCATTGTCAAATCCAGCCATTAATGATCCTCCCCTACATAGTTTCTTAGATAAATGTGTGGCTCATTTCGGAGAACACTCCTATAGAATGCTCACCCATCAAGACAATCTAGATAAATTTTTTTTCGTCGCAGAACACTACTTGAGTCTACTGTTTTTTCCAAGTCATGTGTTCTTTAACCCACTGCATCCTTTTTCGTTTGTGAAGACCTGTACGTCTCGGTTGCGTTTTCATTTTCATGTACTCAAGATGTTCGTTCCGACGAGCTATCCTGGATAAAGTTGACGTGTGAACTTTAATGGTGGGGTATCGTGATAGTCTGTTCAATGTTTCACCAGCTTTTAACTTCTTTACAAATAACACTTCTTGCCGCTTTGTTAGCTTTCAAGGTCTTCCATTAGATTTTTTGTCCCATATTTGGATCCAAGATGGAGAAAACTATTGACCACGTTTGGTGAATGCCCAATATGTCTTGCTATATACCATGAAGATAATCTTTCTTGGTTAAAAGCCGCAATTTGTCCTTTTTCAAAATCAGATAATGGTTTTTTTCTACCCATACTTAGTGACACCTTTTCAAATCATTAAACTATGCGTGCTCACAATAAATGCTAGTAAGGTTAGGTTAGTTGATCAAACGAAACTTTTATATACCTGTTTGTTGAAACTCAACTGCGCATACTTCTCCAGGATTGATTACTAAATTAAAAAGTATGGGTGGTACAAGCATTTTGCCACCTAAAATTGGTGTTTTTTATTTTATTACAAGAAAATATAAACATGAATAATGTTTTTACTTTATTATTGTCATTATTATTTTGTATATTTTCAATAAAGTATTTATTTCAATCATTTATTCCTATTACTGTTTGCCAGGCAGATAAATACATCGTGGTTCTATCATTATGCAACGCAGTGTAAACGTAAAAAAGACCATATTTGAAAATATATTCAAATTAAAATGACTCATCATTATAAATTGATATTTAAATTTTAATCAACGATTATTTTTATTAATTTGTTATTTTATTTATTAAATAAAGTAGTATGTTTCATATATTATATTAGGTTGATAAAAGATATAGCATAATTAAAATTAAAAATATTAATCTATTATTCCATTAATGAATATTTGAGCAGATATTTTAAAGAAATCTGGTATTTTAATAACGTAATTTTAAATTCAGTAGAACCAATAAAAACATTATAGTTATAAAATAAAAATTTTTCTTTAAATTACATTTTTCATACATCTAAACTTTTAATAAAATGTAATAGAAATTAAATTTAAAAAAATACTATCCGCGTGATTTCTTTTATTTTAGAAATATTGGCTTGTAAAAATATATTTGAAATCACGTCTTACACCAATAAGCATTTTGTTGTTTTCGCATATAACTTTGCAACTGTTTCATGAGAATGCCATTTAACAAACAGATAAAAAAGAAATAAGTTCTGATGATACAGAGAAATTAATATAGTATAAGCCTTTACCATTGTATTTTTAACAGTTGTGCTAAAGTTAAGTTTTCTTAAATAAAATAAATTTTGATCATGTGATTTTTATATTAAATAAATTTTCTTAGTAAAAAATCACTATACCATTAAATATTATATAAGATATTAAAAATCAAGATTTGTTTTACAATGAGAACTTATTCATATACATTTTTAAATCTTCTTAGTATTAGTTACTTTAACTTAAGAAAATGCATAAAAAATAGCATTAAAATACATATAGTAAATAATAAAATAAAATATACAATCTGCATATAAAAATTTATTGAATTTATAAAATATAGTTAACTTTTAATTAAGATATGGCATACAACCAACTTTTAATACCAGTGATATTAGATATATTTTGAGACAATTTTTTAGAAAACAATTTAGCATTCATATCCTATTAGGAAAATACAAATTTCTGTGAATACTTTAGATAAATAACTTCTAAATAACTATATATTTTGAATGGTAACTTTCTGTTATTTAAAATATATGAATATTACAATAAGGTATTGTTAATTTTTGTATCGATTTTTTGTCGAAGATAATATAACTGGTTTGTTTTCAAAATAGAAAATACATTACGACTGTAAAGTTAAATCAATTTAAGCATTAAATAAAAATGCTTCTTTTATGCACATATTTTTTAATACTTTTCCCATCTTCATAAAAAATATTTAATTTAAAATATTATGTAATTTTTATACGAAGAGAGGACCTGTGTTGATCTTAAGTCTAAATAAAAATTATATTATTGTTGTCAAACTACATTTTTTCATAGAAGATGGTAGATTTGTATGTTCTTTTTATTCTTCTTCAAAAGAATTATTCTTTTTCTCTATATTTTTCAGAGTTTTCTTAACAATCTATTAAATATTTCATAAATATTTGCTTCAAAATACAATTTTTACATATTTAATGAAATATCTATGCATTAAATTGCGAAATATGATTATATAATTTATGAAGGATTCTTGATGAAAATATTCCTTGCAGCTATATTGCAATATTTCCTTTAGATGTTGGACCTCTTTAAATGATTGTTCTCAAACGCAGCTAAAGATTAAAAATTATTTATAGTCAAAATGTTCTGTATTTAATCTACTTCTATGAACTGAAAGAAAAAATAATTACTATTAAGCTAATTATAGTAAAACAAAATATAATTATTTATATTATACTCAGATTAATAGAAGAAAGCTTATTAATATGGTATTCACGTCAACAAATGATTCCCAAGCATCATTTGTTGAATCAATCATCATTAAATTTTCAGAAAAAACGAAAAATTATTTCATAAATTGTTATTTAAAATTAACTTTCATTTAATATAAGGGAGAAAAAACATTCTCCCAACTTTGCTTGAATATTAAATTGTGCAGGAATTTATGAATCAGTTCTAATTTTTTTAGAGAAGACATTTTAAAGGATAAAAACAAAACTTTCATTAATTTGGAATCTTAACATAAATTCAGATGCTTCATATAGTTTTTCTTATTGTTAAGAACAAATTATTTTGCAAAATTATCATATCAATATAGGCAACATCATATATGTTTCATAACTTAAAATTAGAACATCCATGATTACATCGGATAACAATGTAATACTGTTTAACATGTTAATGTAAGAAATGGAAGCTAATATTAGAAAATGAGAGCTGCAGTTACAATTTGGTATTCTAAAATGGGTTCTAAATGAAGAAAACATTTTAAAGTTTTCTATTTTTTTTACACTCAGGCACAATACATTTTAAACATACACTATAATCACCAAATGCCCTATTCAACATAAAATTAAAAGCAATTAGATATCATGTGTAAATATGACCACCACCCTAAGTACCACATTGCTATAAATAAAGGAAAATTGGCAAACTTACAACAACAGCTTAATAATAGAAATTTTCATGAATATCATCACTATATTTTAATAGTAACAATATATGTATTTACTAATTTGACAAAAATATATTAAAAAAACGGTAATGTTAGGTAAATATTCTTTTTAATTCTTTAATGAATTTTTAATGACTTAATTAATTTTTTTTCCTTTTAAATGCTCTACATCAAAAATTTATTGTCTTAAATTTCGGTTGTTAGCGTATTTTTAAAACCAGATGTTTTGTAACCATTAAAGGTTACAAAACTTTGATTTGATTTATTTAAAATATTTTAAGTTATCAACCAATAAAAACTTCATATATAATTATTTTGAATGGTAATTTGTTTGAAAAAAGAACACATTTTAAAATTTATTTCATATTATTCTTCTATACTATAATTGTTGTTGTTGGCGTGCAAAAAGTGCAAAGAGAAAAAAAGAAAGAAAAATGTAAAAAAAAAAAAAAAAAGGACAAGTCATTCAGCACCAAATTCATGGATCACTGCCCTGGCCACATCTTCAGCTTTTTCGGTATTGAGGATATCATGGCAGCAGTTAGGGTCTATGCTGAAGAGAGTCGAGGCAACACAGATGCAGTTGAAAAGATGCCTTGGATCCCTCATAACTCCTGTGCAGTACCTACATTCTGCGTATGTTCTAGATCCAATGGGCATGATTTTCATACCCCTTATGTTCCCAGTCCACATTCTGCTAATGGTAGAGGTGATACCACGGTCAGGATTAAGTTCCGGTAGGCACCATATTGACCTTAGTACCACGCAGAGCTAATACCTTGCAACGGCTTTTACAAAGCAAGTGGTAGTTGCAAGGCATTAGAAGCAAGTGGTAGTCGTGGGAGGGGGATTAATATTTCTATCCTCCTTGGTGAGGGAGTCTGCCAGTTCATTTACCTAGATGTTAACATGTGCAGGGACCCATTGAATTTTAGCGGTTTTCTCCTTTGCAGCTATGGTGGATAGAAGCACGTTGATGTCTTGGGCAAGTCGCGTTTTACCTCCTTTAATGGCCTCCAGAACAGATTTACAGTCAGAAAATATGTTGATGCCATACGAGGTGACTGACTGTGTGAGGTAATATACTATAATAAAAGTTTAAAAATTACTTGATTTCAATATTTTAAACCAGTGAGGATTTTAAAAATAAAATTTGAAATAGTTAGTTACATTCAAACATACATTCATTATATACATTCTAAACATAAACACACTCTAGAAGAGAACAATTGTATTTTAAATTTAATTTGTATATTTGATACTAGAGAATTTTCATTATCTAGAGAAATTTCTTATATTCCAATTTTTTTATGTTTTACTTAATTATATAGATATATTTTCTCAGAGTAATATTCAGAAAATAATAATTTTGGTAAAGATATTATTTTTATTAATGAGCTGGTGCAACTTGTCACATAAAATTCTCGAGGCTTTAAAATAAGAAAATTAATTTCAGTTGCTCATACTATTTAAATGTGTTTGTATGAATATTGCAATAAGGTTTTATTATATAGATATATAAGTAAAATATGCAAAAAAATAGTACGTCAATTTTTAATTTTTAAGTATAAAAGGGGATTTATTTAAAATTATTTACATTTAAAATTAAAAATACGATATACGGTATTTTAATTTAAACTATATGTTTAGTTTTATTATAATGCAATATCGAATGAACTTTTTAGTTTATAATTTTCATTCATGTATGCCAAATGAGAAGTTTTTTTAATTAAAAATGAGCATAATACCTAAACACAAATATTGTTTATAAAAATTTGATACTAAGTATTTCAAATCAATTTTATTACATCAAATGCTTATTAAAATAAAAGAATTTAAAAAAAATTTGATTAAATATGAAGTTTAAATATTTGAAAAAGAAAATTGAATCATTAAAAGTTCTAGTTGATAAGCCCAAGAAATTCCTCTACTGATCAATTAAAATTTTGAATTTTTGAAAATAATATAATCAGATTTTCCTGCTTAAAAATGTCTGATTTAAGAAAATTATACATTTCTAAGCACACATATATGTTAAAATATTTATTGAAAAATAAATGCATAAATCTAAATTCTAAAATGTATTGCTTAATCAAATTTACATGCTTTTATACAAGCTTAAAGAAAATTTGCAAGATTAGCTACTTTTGTCAAAATTAATTTGATGTTAGAGTTGAACTAATTATTTAAAATTCAATTTATAAACTAATTATTATATTAACTATGAATCCACAATTTTAAGCTATATTAATTAAAGCAACACGTTTTTTATATAAAATAATTTAAACTAAATCATACAAAATAATGTATCCTTCATATTGCCATAAATAATATTGTACAGATATAATTAATTATTAAAATATTAACTTATGCAAAAAATTTAATCTAAACATAATTATGAATATTTTATAATGTATTTTCTGCATTTATCATTTTTTCTGCTTGTTAAATAAGTTGTGATGTACTGAAATTTTAATTTCACTGTGTTCAAAGATTTGAAGAGTACAATATGCTTACACAGAAATATATTTTATATGGTTATTAAAATATGTATCATATTTTTTTATTTCATGTGATTTAATTTCAAATTCATATTCTTAAAAATTATGTAAAGCATTTCAAAAATTTACTAATTTAAATTTGAAATAAAATTAATTTAATTATCTTTCAATTATAAAGGAAACAATGACTAAGAAATAATGCAAACTTATTTACTATATTTTAACGCTTGGTTTTTATAATATATGCATTTATTTTAATTGATGTTATTAGATTAATTGTACTCGCATGTCATTTTCGTAGATTTTATGATATAACTGTGGAGTTGTTATAAGAAAATAATATATTATGCTTATATTATGATTATGATGTATATTATTATATATTTATAACATCAATTGTAATTTTAGTTTTTAATGATAATATTAAATTGGTATTAATATGTATTCCAATTTGACTAAATTAGCTGTAGAAGGGTTCTTTAAACTTATGATCCAAATCTTACGTATAATAAAATCGCTACTTTGCTTGAATTTTTAAATTAACACTGAAATGTCCAATTTTCCTTTAATTAATTTTTTATAAACGTTATTTGACTGAATACTTGACACACTTTTCTGAAAGTAATTAGTTAAAGAAATGAAAAAGTAAGAAAAGAATCTTTCAAATAATTTCTAGAAAATTGATCGAAATTCCCTTAATGCGCGAAGATCTTTAAGAAAATTGCATTTCTAAATTAATTTCTTTCTTTCCAATAAAGGAATACATTAATCTATTTTCAAATTAAATTTGAATTACTTTTTTGCCTTGAATATTCCAAAAATATTCAAAAGGGAATTATCTGGAATTGTTTTCCTAAATTATTGATAATTGGCAGTTCATTTATTTTTACAAAAGAAAACTTTTCTGATGACTGAAGTTTCATCATGTTAAATATTAATTTTAAGTAGACATTCAAATTTGAAAAGGCATTTTACAGTATCTCTCAACTCTTACATACATTATAAACTTTTGTACCTTTAATTTTACATTATGTATATTACATATATTTTGTTTATTACAACACTTTGATTTTTAACAACATAAAAGATTGGTCCTGGCCTTAATAAAAGATAATATTGTAACTTCTAATATTTTGCAAAATATGATTTACTATTGTTAAGTACTATGAACACAAAATACATACATTACGCTTTATATACTAATCCACTATACAGAATAATCTTCAGTAATAAAATAAACTTATTAAAATGTGCATACAAATTGTTGTTTTAAAAGCAAATACTATATGAAGAAAGGAATGCATATCCAAGAAAATAATTCATCCGAAAAACTAGGCCAAACAAAGTGGTGCAAAATTATTTTTCTTTATGTAAATTTTTTCTAAGTTTCTGATGTAGAATTTTTTTCTAACTAAAGTCATATCATATCTAAAAATAATAAAATTTTCTATCCAAATGTTCTTTTCTTACCTTGTCTGATTGAAAATATGGCATTGTTAAAAGAAACCTGTAGCTTATTTATTGCTTTCATCATAGTAATTTATTTAACTACTGTTTCATTTCAAAGTCCTTCAAAGTAAAAGTTTTAATAATGATCCCACACAAAAAATTCTCATGCATTAAAAATCCATGATAAAAAATTATAATACCAAATAATGAAATAAATAGCAAATTCTTCCGATATATATATATAACTTTTAGGAAACTCACAAAGTAAATGATAGAAATGCTTTACGAAAGCTACCAGTTCGGTACGAAATATTGATGACGCGCGTATAACAATGTATCAACTATTTTTGTCTCAACTATTATAAATGTTAATTTAAGATCATACACTGCTGGAAAGAAGTAAAAATACAGTATGTTATTTTCAAAAAAATAAAAACTTTGAGTTTTTACAAAATAATTTCATTACAGCTCTTTTAAAAATTTCTTTTTAATCACATAACCAAATATGTGACATGAAATAATAAATAAATAAATAACTAAAATAAAAAATAAAATAAAAAAAACTTGTTTATTACAGTTAAAAATTAATTTCATTCCAATCATGCTTTATGAAAAAGTAGAAAGATGTTTCTAAATAATGAAAGTAAAAGTCTTGTTAATAATGAATTCTTCTGTCATTTGCTTTAACTATTTCAAAAACTCTATTTGCCATTGAATAATGTAAATCTCGAATTTTGGTTTGACAAAAATTGTCCTAAACGGAATTCATAGCTTCTCGAAGTTCGATCAAAGATTCATATAACTTGCCTTTGGCGTAAACACGCCGAACAATTACTGAAGATATATTTTAAATAATATTGAGGTCTGTACTTATAGCAGGCTATGACAAAAACCGAACATTATTTGTTTCAAAGCAATTTTTAACGTCATTGGACGTGTGAACTGAAGCTCCATATTGCTGGAATATCTAATTTTCTCCGCCTAGCTCCGTTACATAGCAAATAAGTTTTGTATTTAAAATTTTAATGTAATCTGTATGTTTCTGTCTTTCATCCAGAAACACTAGATTATTTTTTCCAACTGATATCCAAACCAATAAAACAACATCCTCCTATCTATCAGGTAGAATAAGTTTCTTCTTCTGTTCATAAGCAATGCCAATAATATTGAAACCGTCTGAGCCACCTAAATTGATTTTTTTTCATCAGTAAAAATAACTGAAGTCAATTCAGAGTTCTAAGACATATGTTCCTTGACATACAGTAGCTGGTGCTCAATGTGTCTTTCGTTCCATTTAGGATGGCACTTTCTTTTCCATAATATGAACGTATCCAATCTTTCTATGCAGCTGTAAAATGTTCTTATGGTTATAGTTGTGAATTAATGTGTGTCTTGTGTTGTTCCAATGCTTCCAAGCGTTTTTTTATATTTCTTTGAGGATTTTTCTGTGATAACGTAGAATCAATTTTTTATGTCTGCCAATCTTTGCTTTTCTCTAACTCTTTAGATTTTTCAAGAAGTTAGAAATATGCTTTGGACTGATGTGTAGTTCTTTGAAATTTCTCTTTCACTTATGCTCATATCTTCCCATGTCACAATTTGACCTTTTTAAAATTCATTTAAATGCTTCCCTTTAGGTATTTTTACTGTACAAATATTGAGGATTTTTTAAACAAAATATATCTTTCGAAAGGAAGACAGTTTAAAAGAACAATGTTTTCAACATATTAAACTGTTACAGATTTCAAAATGACATTTTCTTTGCAAATGTCATTCTACTCTTTTCCTAGTCCAAAAACCTTATAAAAACTATTTAATAATATTTTCCTAGTTGTAAATAAAACTCATTCTCTGAAACTGAAAGGAAAATTAGTTTAAAAAATAAGAAAAAAGGATTATATTAAAATTGAGCGAAAATTTAAAGCATAATTTATAAAAAATATGACTGCCCTTCTAACTAATTCCTGCAGTATATCAGGTCTAAAAATAAAACAAATAAGCTTAGAATGTTAGATGAAAAAAAAAAATTTTTTTCATAAAATGTTCAAAAGTAAAAATAACTCATATAAATTCATTATATTACACATTATTGGATATGCTACTGCATCATATAATCGCGGTATATACCCTTAATTCGAAACAACAAATGATCCAAATTAAGAATTCATGTCATTTTCTGTATTTTCTGTAATAAAAGGGAAGTAGTTATATCATTTGAATATATATATATATATATATATATATATATATATATATATATATTACGTTTGAAATCAATGCGATAGACAAATGCGTTCGATCGCATCCACTTCAATGTATACTTCACATAATGACAGGCAAATTGTGCTCATGGCAGTGATGGACCACTCAACCACATCACGAACCATAGCAGAGCACTTTCACTCTGTAACACATTATCCAGTGTCTGAGAGCCGATTTCAGCAAAGATGTCTGCCCGCTTGGGTATCCATTGCTTCGTCTACCCTTGATGCAGAACCACAGACGTCTCCATCGGCAATGGTGCGTTAAAGAAAGGTTGTAGATGGTAGAATTGAAATGAAAATTTTCTTCACTGATGAGTACGCTTATGTCTACAATACCATGATAGACGCATTCAAGTCTGGTGACACCATGGAGAAAGGACACTGAATAGCTATGCTATGCCCCATTACACTGGTCCTGCAGCGTATATTATGGTGTTGGTTGGTATTGGATATCACTCTCGCGCTCCCCTTATATGCATTGCCGGTACTTTTGACAGCCAGCGCTACATCTCCGATGTGTTGGAGTTAGTTGTCATTCCTTATCTTCAGGACTTATTCACAGTCATATTTGAAAAGGATAATGCATGGCGGCACATGACATGCATTTTCCAAGCATTATTCACCAATCGCAAGCATTATTTCCCAATCAATTGAATTTCTTCACCGGCAGGCTTGCTCTCTGGGTCTTTCGCCAATAGAAAATTTGTGGTCCATGGTTGTTCAATGATTGGTCCATATTATATTCCCAGCTGTCACATCAGATCAACATTGGTAACATGTGGAATCTGCTTGATCTCCTCTACACCATGAACACATCCAAAGCATCTTTGAATCAATGTCGAGGCATGTGGCAGCGGTGATCTCCAAGAATGGTCGCTAATCTGGCAACTGTTTTTGGCAGGAACCACACTTCACAGAAGTCCATAAATTTGATCATTTGATACTTGGTCAACATGTTATCTACAAAATAAATTTTGTTGTGATATTTCTTGTCTTTCTTGGTGTTACAATTTGGAGTCCAGCAGTATATTTATAAGAAAAAAGTGATAAATCTCACCTGTGTCACGTAGAAACAATAAGTACGGTAGGACAAAATTTTCATGCAATGCTGGTACATAAATGTATTTAGAAATATTATAGTAGATTGTAAATCTTATTGATTGTGATTTCCTCCAAATGAGGAGATATTTAAATTGAACTCATTTCATATGTAAAAAAACATCTGATTTGTGTACAAAATTTCAAAAGTAAAATGTATCCGATGCGCACAATTGTAAAATGTAAAACAAACAGCAAAATGAAATTATCAAACATAGAGTGAATTTAGAACATCCAATAAGTACATTATGTAGATATCATAGAAATGTGCTGTAATATTTTGATTGCTATTTTTTATTTATTTTTTGATTAATAATAATAATAATAACATTAATCAGCTGAATAAATATGGGAAAGATTTATTAAAATCTAAGGATGTGCGATTTTCATATATACTATTATAACAAGAATTTATGAAACCAAGATATAATGATTTACAATAGAAAAGTAGAAATATCATTATAAAAAAAACATACAAGAATTTTTTTTAAATTTTATATTTTATTTCATAATAACATTAAACATTTTAAGTTGAATTTGATAAAATACTCAAATTAAAATATCATTCGACCAAAAATCGATTTTTATTTAAAGTTTGTCTACTTTATAAAAAACTAATGAAAATAATAATACATTATTTGGTAAATTGGTAAATTGAATTATGTGGTAAATTGACATTAGCGTACTTCAGCATGGACTGGATTGATTTTAAATAGATTGAGAAGTCGAAATAAATAAATTTATATGCATATATGCACATAAAATCAAATTAGGATTTGTTTTAATATATATTTATATATATATATATATGTATTTGGGAAAGAGAGATTTACTCTAGTTTTATAAGCAGATTAAAATAATTTAACTTTTAATTACTTAGTTGCAAATACCTCATTAAATTCGAAATTTAATTAAAGTAGAGGATTACTAAAGAATATCGGGTTTTTATCCTTTAAAAGCTTTTAAGCCGATATTTTTTGTAAGTTACCCAATATCACTTTTATGGAAAACATTAAATATTTATAAAACGTTAAATAATTTTAATTAAGAATTGCTTGTTTAAAAGTATTATCATACTGCAGGTAAAACATTATAAAGGGTTTAATTTATTTCGAATCTCATTTTATAAGTAAGTTTGGCATGAACACAGCTATTTTAGCAATATTATTTTCCAAAAATGTTAATTGTTTAAAAGTGATTAAATAATATTAAATTAACACAATTTTAAATTGCTTTTATAATGCCTATGTTTTGTTTCACATATACAGAAAAATTGTATTGCAAAGATTACGTTTATGTGAAGAGCCTTATTTCAATCGCATATATATAAAGTGAGTGTAAAAAGTATTTGTAAAGTACGACAATTGATTGAAAAGAGATCCATTCATAAAAATTATAAACTTTAATTCAATTTTAATTAACTATAAATATCTAATAGAACATAATTTCACTAGTTTCGTGTAAAATTAACGCAAAAATAATTTTATACATCAATAAATATTTACAAAACTGAAATAATCCAACATCTTGTGATGTAAAAAGTATTCGTACATCAGGCATATATTGGCCATTACAATCATAATATTTCAGCTAATACCTTGTAGGATGTCCTTTAGTTCGAATAGCTTCCTTGAGTTTATTTGGTTTCAATTCCACCAATTTTGCTGCTATTGAGTTAGATATGGCGTCACATTCTTGATTAAGAACTGATTCCAAATCATTTTTATTAGAGATACGTCTGAATCCAATATTTTTATCAAGAACATCCCATACATTTTCGACGGGATTGAGGTCTGGTGGTTGAGGAGGAAATTTCATGAACTTTGGGGTATTATATAGTATCCAGAGCCTTATGTTTAGGGCTATTGGTGTCGTTATCATGCATAAAAACGTAATCACCATTCAAGCCCATTTTTGTTGCACTAGGTCATAAGGTATTGTTTAAAATGTCGATATAAAGTTGATGATTCATATTGCCTTTAATAAAGACTAATTGTTTCACCCCAGAAACACTCAAACTCCTCCAAACAAGCAGATTTCTACTCCTATTTTTCACTGTTGGCACTAAATTCTTTGGATGCATTTCTGTATTGCGCTTTCTCTATACTATTCGTCTCCCGTCCGATTAAATCTATTGTATTTACTTTCTTCTGCAAAGATAATCTTTTTTCCAGAAAATTGGTGTGTCCAGAAACCTGTCTATTGCTTGGCGAAAGATTTCCGCAGCTTCCGATCCTTCTCACTAACAAAGAATTTTCGTCTCATAACACTGCTATGGAAACCTTCATTTCTGCATGCACTTCGAACAGTACTTACGGAGATTGCTGTTCTCATGTTCTTCAGTGCTGATGTTAAAATAGGAGCACTTATTTTGGGATCCTTCTTTAATGAACTTATCAAAACCCGTCTGTCAGATGATGTCAATAGACATGGTCACCCAGTACAAAAATTGTTTTGAATCATTCCAGTGGCAGCAAATGTTTTATGATGGACTGCAGAGTTGAACGCGGTCTACCAACCAGATCAGAAATCTTGTTGTAATATTTTTACGGAGCTTTAAAATCAATTCTCTTTCAGAAATTCATGTCTCCTTACTTTTAGAACCGATAACAGAATTTATAGCTCCTCACTATATTGAAATTTCTACTGAAGAAACTTTTAAGCAACTTACAAGATGACGTTAATAAACTACATCTTAATGGCTAAACCAATTACAAAAATAATTTTAAGAAAATTTACATTTCTTTTAGGGTACGAATATTTTATATACCACAAGATGTTGGATTGTTACAATTTTGTAAATATTTATTCATGTATAAAATCATTTTTGTGTGAATTTCACATGAAATTAGTGAAAATATGTTCTATTAGATATTTATAGTTAAGTAAAATGGAATTTTTGTTATTAATTTTTATGAACGGATTAGCTTTAAATCAATTTTCGTACTGTACGAATACTTTTTACACTCACTGTAACTATATTGCGGGTGTGGATCTTCTTGTTCTGCCATGTATCGGTGGATTTAAAAAGTACAAAGACGTACTTTCATCTTTGTGTGCTCTGATTAAACTGTTACTTAAATTTGCATAGCAAGACATTGCGAGCTTGGCCTGTCTAAGTGTCATAAGTAACAACATATTAATATATACAAACAACAACTGAGGAAAAATTTGCTTTATATATATATCAATTTTTCCTCAGCCATGCCATGAGTGACTTATGATACTCCAGAAATGCTTACCTCATAAAATTGAATGCAGAAATGTGAAGGTCCAAGGACTATTAACGGACTGCTCTGCCTGGCAGAAAATTTCAAAGTAACTTAGATTTTGTGTTATCATCATTGCAGGGATAATTAGATTAGATTTATCAGAGGATATTAGATTATCAGAGGCGCGTATCTTAATTATGGTTTAAAAAATTGAAATTATAAGATATAATCCATGAATGAGGTAGCACGAGATATGACACGAATAACAGCCATGTCAAAGATATTTTTATTCCATATCCTTTATACGCTTTACACTACTACGTTTAAAAATTATTACCACTCCATCAGATCTTACCATATGACACGTCGAAGTTTATACTTTCCTAATAGTTACACGATATACACATTGAGAGCACAAAATCTTCTAGATTGATGAAGATAATTTTTGTTTGGTTTTATCAGCCAATACCCATAACTATCTTTTCCGGGGAAAGAAAAACTCATATGCCATCGCTGAATAACCAATGAATTCTCCGAGTTTTGCATCGCTTTTGTGAATCATCAATTATGGGTTCTTTTTACAGTTCATGTAGAAAGATACTTCAAAATATAGACAGAAGAGAAGTGAGCCTTTTTTCCACAGTAATTGGTAAAAATGACTAATCAGCTGTTAATATTTAGATGAGTATCGTCCCTAACTCACCAGACCTGACATCAATTGATTTTTGGCTGAGGCTGCATTGCAAAAGTACATGTATACTGGTTTAGTTAAAGAACGCCATGCACCACAAAATCGACTGTATCCAATCAGATATACCACATGATGTGATTAATGGTGTTCTCACTTAGTTAAGTTTTATTTTGCGTGTAGGTTTTCTATTATAACAATTATTGCTGTGCTATACTTGCAAATATTTTCTTGGAAGCTAATAATTTTAAGTTTAAATTAAATTCATCAATTTAAATGAATAAATATTTCTCTGTACAGAAGAAATAACAAGATAATTCTCCTTAATCCGAATATATTGCCATGAACCTCCATTATTCCTACAAGTTCAATAATTATAAATGCTTACGAATTTATAGGAAAACCAGTATATATATATATATATATATATATATATATATATATATATATATATATATATATATATATATATATATATATATATATATATATATATATATATATATATATATATATATATATATATATATATATATATATATATATATATATATATATATATATTATATA
>CM057816.1:25893025-25905525 GCA_030067965.1 Latrodectus elegans
TATATATATATATATATATATATATATATATATATATATATATATATATATATATATATATATATATATATATATATATATATATATATATATATATATATATATATATATATATAATTGATGCATATAATTTATCATCGAATTATATTAGACACTCAAAACGGTTGTTAAGACATTTTAAAGATCAAGCAATACTTCTCCGAGATTGAGTTAAAAATTATATTTCTGATATTCAATAATATTAATGATATGTTTCCACATGAGAGAATAAAAATGTAAGAAGCACAAAGGAAAAAAATGTAAAATTGTAATCTGAAATGTCATATTTGTCTGTTGTTTACCTAATTAAGTAAACTTGCATGTATATATGAATATTACCTGTAAGTAATAACTAATATTTATTTTAATATTGTGTTTTGTTCAGATAAAAAAATATTTACTGAAATAGCAAAATAAAATGTATTTAATTTTTTGTTAATTTGATCACTTTGTTTATTTCAACACTTTTCCAGATATATAATTTATAAGGCTATCTAACAATCTGTCTTAAAATATCAATTGAAATGTAATGAACGTACAAAAGTGTCCTTGAATTTAAATTTCAAGACAGAAAGATAATTGTACGCTTAATTCTTACTCACCACGACATTTATCAAATTCTTGAAAACGAAATCTTTAATACTGTATGAAAATATTTATTTTTTGTATTAAAATATCTTTTTCTTGAACAATAATCCGGATTTATTACATTCTAATACATGTTGGTGATTACAGACATTTACGGGAAAAAGTGGTACATATTCGGGAATTTATCACATTTTCCAAGTTCTATGGGTATTATTTATAATCACGCTTACACACACATATATTACATATTATGTATGTATGTGGGTATGTATGTATGCATGAATGAATGAAATTAAAAAATACACTACTGGCCATTAAAATTGCTACACCAGGAAGAAATGCAGATAACAAAATGATATTTATTGGACAAATATATTATACTAGAAATAACAAGTCATTAAATTTTAAAAAATTTGGCTGGATAGATCCTGAGAAATCAGTACCCAGAACAACCACCTCTGGCAGTAATAACAGCAGTTATACTCCTGGGCATTGCGTCAAACAGAGATTGGATTGCATGTACAGGAACAGATGCCCACGCAGCTTCAACAGGATGCAACAGTTTATCAACCGTAGTGACTGGCGTTTGGTGACGAGCCAGTCGCTCGGCAACCATTGACCAGACGATTTCTATTGATGAAAGATCTGGAGAACGTGCTGGCCAGGGCAACAGCCGAACATGTTCCGTATCAAGGAAGGTCCGTACAATACCAGCAACATGCGGTCGGGCATTATCCTGCTGAAACGTAGGGTTTCGCAGGGTTCGAATAAAGGGTAGAGCCACAGGTCGTAACACACCAGAAATGTAACGTGCACTGTTCAAAGCACCGTCAATGCGAACAAGAGATGACTGAGACGTGTATCCAATGTGACCTCTTACCATCACGCCGGGTGATGGGCCAGTATGACGATGACGAATGCTTGCTGCCAGTGTGCGTTCACCACGATGCCGCCAAACACGGATGCGACCATCATGATGCTGTTCACAGAACCTGGATAAATCTGAAAAGATGATGTTTCGCCCTTCGTGCACCCAGGTTCGTCGTTGATCACACCATTGAAGGCGCTCTTGTCAGCGTCAAGGGAAGCCGCATCCGTGGTCTACGAGCTGAGAGTCTATGCAGTTGCAAACGTCGTCGAACTGTTCGTGCAGACACTTGTTGTCTGCCAAACGACCCCGTTTCTTGACTCACGGCTCGTGATGTGATTGCAGGATCCATTACGGCCATGCGGATAATATGCCTGTCTTCTCGGCTGCTAGGGATAGGTGGTCGTTGAGATCCCTCATGGCGTTGTCCTGAACCCATCGATTCCATTTTTTGCTAACAGTTATTGGATCTCGACCGACGCGAGCAGCAATACTGCGATAAGATAAACCGCAATCCCGGTACTTTACAATTCGACCCTTATCAAAGTCAAAAACGTGCTAGTACGCATTTCTCCTTATTACACGAGGCATCACAACAACTTTTCACCAGGCAACAACGTTCAAATGCAATTTGAGTTTGAGGAACCGGCTGAACAATTTCCTCATTTAAACACCATGTATGTGTCACTGCTGGCGCCTGCTTTGTCTGAATGCGCTGAAAAGCTAATCATTTTCATATCACAGCACCTTCTTCCTTTCGCATAAATTTCACGCCTGTAGCATGTCGCCTTCTTGGTGTAACAATTTTAATGGCCAGTAGTGTATAATTTCTGAATAGGCAAAATGAGTTTCAGTTTTTTTTTTCTCAAATTAGATATATAGATAATAGGTATATTTCAATAAATATATAATTTCACAGTTGGATTTTTTATTATTTTAACGATATAAATATTAATATTTATTATAATTAAATTTCATTCAGTTAGCATTAAGAGAATTAAATTTTGTTATTATCAATTCTAGGCTGCTTCAGAAGCAAACAAATTTTTAATGATTTGAAAAGTTTTCTTGAATAATAATCTGCAGTTACTTCATTTGCAGTCACTACTCTCATTCTTCAATTTTTTTCAGAGGAAAGTTGCTTAAGATAAAAATACATTTTAAAAAAATTCCTTAAAACACAAAATTCCATGCACATATTTATTGTTCGAAACAAATGTATGCTATATGTCTTGAACAGAAATCTAAATGCATCATGCACACATTTTTTAATTGATTTTCTTATTAAAATCGATTCTTAGAAATGTGCAATGTAATGTTTTTTTTGGCATTAATCACAGATATGTGAACAGATTAAATATAAGGTGATTATATAAAAATTATATTTATTGGTAGATAACTTTCTAAGGTTTTAGAAGTTAATAATTTACATAATTTTTCAACTAAAAATTCTAACGTGTATATGCAACTACATTATATATATGGTACCTTATAAAAATACTAAGACTAAATTTAAAAGGAACCAGAAGTATACAGTTATATAATGGTATACAAAATTGTATGCTGACGCATTACAAATTCATAGAAAGTCATAAAAATAAAGAGAACATCAATTTAAACCACGATTATTGAACATAATAATATGAGAGATAATTTTTTTATTTATTTAAAAAATTCTGCAAATTAATAATCCTTTAAACTATTTTGTTGCAAATTCTTCTTAACACCAGTACACATCGCTTATATTGTTCCGATTATTATTACACATGGTATTGTTAAGAAAAATTTATAATAAACATTATCGCTACTATAGGGTGTTTTTTAAATTTGTATTAATATTTGCTTCATAATTCTGCTTTTCAAAAACATGCGAATAAGATAAATATTTGGAAGTTATATGTTGCCATAATAGGATAAGTTCTGAATGTTTCACTTAAAATTGTATAATGTAATAAGAAGAGATATTTTATTAATATTATCTTTAAGAAAACGTAGCATATAACTACCTAAAAGTTGTATTATATATATATCTCTCTGTGTGTGTATATATATATATATATATTCTGGTCATGTAAGTAATTCGGTATTTTCCAACATCAAACGTTGTTGACATTTTCTTGGGAAGCATGTCATTCAAGTTTCGATCATAGAGAAAGAAGAGCCTCAGTGAAGTGTGCGAGGAAGCGTTGGTGAGTCTCCTTATAAGAAACAGTAATACCTGAAGACATCAAAGTCCTGAGTATCAGGTACTGAATGTTTTCCGCATATTTCCTTCTTTCGACTTTTCAGGCTATCTGCGGAGGGTAAGATAAGATGCGAATGTAAGTAAAATGATGATAAATCGATTCCGGTTTCTTCATAGCTTAAGATATGCATTCAAATGCCTCAAAATAGAATGTTGTTTGGATATTGAGAAGTAAGGTATAAAACTTAGATAAAAAATATATTTAAAGATTTTCTATGTATTTTTAACTTGATATGTTTTTATGTTAATCTAAACATAAATTTATCGCTAAAAATATTGATAAAAATACTTTATGACATTTTACAAATTTAGAAAATAAGTAACAATTCATAAATTAAAGAAAAAACAAGTGTTTTTTTTTAAATGCTGATTTATATTATAGTCTTTTACAAAAAAGATTTTATACTAATGATATAGGTCATTCTTAATAGGTAGTGAATGTTTTTAGAGACACCTTTTTAGTGTTTTATTGTTTTGTATACTTCACGTGTATTGATTCTTAACAGGGGCAACAATTTAATAACACATTAGAAGAGAACCATTGAAATTGTTTTGCAGAAAGACATGCCTTAGCCACTTCAGTATGTTCTCGTGGAATTCACAATGAATGTTTCACAATATTCACGTGAAACCCAAAATGAATATCTCGCAATATTCATGTGACGACTTGAAAAGACCCACAAATTACTTAAGCATCTACACACAGACATACACACAGTACTCATAAATACTTATAATTATTGATTAAACATATTTTTCATTTCGGTTTTTATACTGCTTGATATATAAAATTTATCGCAAGCAATTTTCATGATGTTACGTTTCAGTGATTGACGTGGTTATTTGTTTGGCTTTGTATAAATAGAATAAATATCATGGGATAGAACGTATAATAGGTTGATTTTTTTATTGTTAAAATTTAATTACTGACTATTTAACCTTACCACTTGATTAGCTTAAATGGTTATACTTATATGGCTTTGTATCATTCGGAATTTTGCTGACATCAAGTACCGGTTAAAGCACAATGGAATCGGGTGTGACTTTAATACTTTAATTAGTTTTAAAATAAATTGAATACATGTCTTTAACATTTGAGAATGTTTAAACCTCTGCTAGAAAAACTTTAAAGCATGAATTATTTGAAGACATTCACAAAAATACCATTTTAATATTAGTAGTATTTCATTTATGCTTTTCACGAAGAAAAGTTAATACATTTATTTCTCTGCTTTGCAAATTTTCTTGCTTTGGATGTTTTGTGCTCAAAATATCATCCTCAGGTCACATCACCCCTAAACAAGCTTTAAAACTATGTTCTTCGACTGTAAAATGAAAATTTTAAGTAAACTTACTTGGAAGAAAGTTCGTTTTCAATCCCCTAAATACATTTTTAAGCTTTGTAAGCATCATTTAAAACTGGTAAATTTACCTATTTTAACAATGAACTGTTTTACTCTATAATTCTCTTGTTTCTTTAAGATTTGTTTATTTATTATCATAAGATAGGATATGGATAATATACGCAATAAAACATTTAAGAATTCACATAGTATTTATATAAATTAAAATGCAGTTTGTTGTCGTTATTGAATTAATTTTAGGATTTTTAACTTCGTTTGTTTAATATGTGTATTTTGAAACAATTAAGTAAATGTAATCACAAGAAAGAATTTAAAATATTATTTTTCTCTTAGCACTTATAAACCACTAGAAATTATAAGCTATGAAATAATAAAAAAAAATTCATAAACTTCACATTTTTTTAATTTTTAGGATAAAATTTCTTTTGATATAAAATACTAGAAATCACTCAGATATTTCTAGAGTGACTTTCACATTTGTCCTATTCTGTAATTTTGTTAAATATGTTTGTTGCACAGTTTCCTGAATCTTATTTTCTTCATTTTAGTAAATGTCTTTTAGTAAATATATTTTTATGCACATACAATTCTTCTTTCAGTTATCAACAGTTTAGTTTAAACTTAAACACATTAATGCATTTTTTTTTGTTATTTTCGGCTATTTTGCTTTAAATTTCTTTCTTAACACTTGCTTTAATATTATTTATTAGTTTTCATAATTTATGCAAAGAGGAAAACTTTTTTGAATAATTGCTTGAATCTTACAATAATATTAATATAATAGAGTCATTAAGTATAATAGTAAATATTGATTCTCAGTGCTTATCCGTCAAAAATTTGCATAATAGTGACAACTGATTTTGATGTTAGGAAAGTATGTTTAGTAGAATTATTAAAGAATAGTACATATAGAAAGAAAAGTGTAACGATGTGGACAAAAGAATATTTTGTAAACTGATCCAATTATATTTAATAATATTTATATTACCAGTATTTAAAAAAAAATTGCTATGTATTTTTACGAGTATGCCACGTTGCTTAAGATATAACATTATTGATTATAATTTTGCAGTAAGATTTTGTATTTTCATTTAAAAATATAAAGCAATTGAAACAATATTAAATATAGCAATATAATATGTATTTTATGATGAAAACTCTTAATTATACTAATTTATTATTGCGATAAATTATTTTTTTTATTCTATGATAGTCTCTTTATGAACGTAAAGAAAAGTATTTATTAGCTTAATATTGGAAACCATAATGTTTTGAAATGACTAATAGTTAGCTATTATTTCAGCTAACAGCTTCATGCCTCAAAGATATGTACTTTTCCTTTGTTTGAACAGAAAAAGAGAAGTTTTATTGCTTTCAATCTGTATATTTTGAAAGAAAAATGACTGACTGTTATAATAAAATTAACTATTTAATAAATTAAAAACACCTTCATTTATTATTTGCAATCATGGTACATATATAGTTTAGAATAGAACATTTAGACTTAAAACATTCCTTCCTATTGATTTATGAATTAAACTAAAAAAGTAGCCATAATTTTAAATCACATTAATATCTTGATTTGAAAATTTTCAATCAACTACAACACTTATTTTTTGAATTTAGTTAATTAATTTTTGCAGCCCTTTATTTTCTAAGATAATTTGTAATGCTCATTCAAGAAAGATTGAACTCGCATTCAAATGATGTCATAAATGTGATTACTTTAATACGTTTTGAGTTTGACGGAAATTGCATTTCTAAATTAATTACTTCCCGCCATGCAGGAGTCACTAATTTGTTTTAAAATTCAATTTAAAGTTGCTGAAAGTATTGACAATCCCTAAGAAATATGAAAGAATAATTTATAATTTAATTTGATGCAAAAATTGAGAATTGGACAGTTTAAATAAAATATTTAATTTCTTAATTGTACTATTAACTTTACTATTATAAAACATGTTAACCATAATTGCAAAATCATACATAAATATATTCCGTTCCTATTTTAATCCAATAGGAATTTAATATTATATATTTGCTGTTTAATTTAATTTGTTTAAATATTCTCGAATTTTAAACTAATTAATCTCATAAATATTTATTGTATTTATGTTTCATTATATTACGCAATTAAATTAAAAGATTTTTCCATCATATAAAAATATTCAATTGTTTCTCTGAGTCGAAGAACAAAGCAATTCCTCTTTGAAAATTACTGTATTTTTGCAGTTGAGATGTGATGTAATTTACAAGATTTCTATAAATAATAAATTTTACAAGCGCTTAGCTTCTCTTAAAATGACTTATGTAAGGATAGGTTAAATTGCAGCTATGTATCTGCATCAATGAAACTTTAATCTACGAGAAAAATACATATTTAAAGCAATAAAATCTATAACCCTTAAATTAATTCAAATAAATGTAATGGGAAAATATTATTTCATCTCTTAATGATTTCTGAATGTTCTATTCACAGATAAAATAATCATTTTAGTTTTTATGAAACACTTTATGAATTGTTATCATATAATTCACTTGAGCATGAAAATTTGGACATTGCAATCTTGAAATGAGACATGACAGCTTATGCTTGAATGAATATGCTTTTGCTATTGAAGCATAAGATTTTGTTGCAATCTTTAATATGAAATATTTATCAGACATCAACCAAAGATTATAAGAGGTCATATAATTGATAAATTTGATTGAATGGGAAAAAAAACTATTTTTGTGTTTAAATTAAGCTATGAATAAGATATTATATATATTTTCTAATAAATTACAAAAAATATCAATCCAATATTTATTTTTGAGAAGAAAATATTTTAAAACTATATATTAACTAACTTATTAATTATAGTAACTAAGAAAACGTAAAATTATAAACCAATGTGTATTATACCTTAAATAAATGCACGAGCTTTACTCTGAATTCTACTTTTATCACATAAAAATGAACTTAGTTATTAAACAAAATATTTAATTCTACTCTTAGTAACTATAGATCTGAGATTTTAAAAAATGATACTAAAATAATATTTTATATGTTAACTCACGCCAAATTTTTAACAACTGTATGTTGGAATTAATTTTAAAATATCGAAATATAAAATAAAATAATTAGCAAATATTTCCTACCATTGGTTTTCACTGAGTGAAAACTAACATTTCTAGAAACTTATTCTGTATTTAATTATAAATCTAAATTATAATTAAATATTCACTATTTCACACATATTGGAATGATTTTCAAAATTTATTTTTGTAACACTTTTATATTTCTTAAAAGATGCATATATGCTTTGCATATTCAGTATAGAAAAGCAGAATTTATAAATATATATATATATATATATATATATACATATACGTTTGACAATTAATAACCCAAATTATCGCTTTTAATAGTGTGGTTTATATATACATTAAATTCTAATATTTCTGAAAATGACAGCCCAAACAAAGCTATTAGTAATTCTTTTTTCTGTTAAGCTTTGTAAATTCTAATTTAGCAATTTGCATTGAATGCATATACATTTGATATTTCTTTAATTCAATAATTTTATTGAGAAAATATGTATATTGGAATTGTAAGTGGGTTGGTTTTATAATCTTTCTTTATTCAGAAATTCCTTTTGAATTTATAAATTAATATTGTCAAATACAGCACATCCATCATAATGCCTTAATGATTCTTCCAAATAACCAATTTGGAGTTGTGTAATTTTAAGAAATACTTCGCATTTATACTTTATTTATTAAGTCATGAAGGCTCTTAATAATGTTTCGCAAATTGTTGTGGTAAGTTTAATAATGCTCAGTAAAAAACTTTATTATAAACAATAAAATTTATTAAATTTATATGGACGTTCAATAAAATTCTCCTCATTATTTACAAGTAAAATTTTAAATTCTGATATTTGTTTTGAATAATACTTTTACATTTCTGCTTAAATAATTCTTATCTGTGTTGTAAATAATTCGCAAAAAACAAGAATTTCTTGCCATATTAATAATTTAAAAAAAATGCTCACTTCTTTGATTCTGAATTATTGTGCAAATATTCTATCCATCTAATGCTTGTAACATCCAAGTATTTCTTTTTATCTTCTTTTGAGAGCTGCAATTGTCCTTACACTGTAGCTAAAACAGAAATTCTAGCTCTTCAGCTTCAAATGAGTTTTGAAATGAAAATGATTTCGTCTTTCTTTGTTTTTCGAATATCACCCTTTCAAGTAGAATATTTTTTGCATGTGTATTTTATCTTATATTATTTATATCCCTAAATTCTCTTTCATATTTCATGTCTCTCTAAAGGTATTACTGGCGTAATATATATATATATATATATATATATATATATATGCATTTGATATCTAATACTGGAACTCCTTTATATTATGCATTTTTTCTCATACTATTTTTTAAATTTCCTTTCCCACTTTCAGTTGTTTTTGTTTTAATTAGCTCCCTTATTTATTCAGTTAATTTGCTAATAAAAATTTGTGTAGTGCCAACGATTTGTGTTAATCTTTTTCTAGAAATCCTAAACACCAATAGATTCTTTGTTCTCTCTTTAATGAATCTGAGTGTAGTGGATGCTTTTTAAAATCTGTCAGACTAGATCAATCAGAAAAAATAAGCTCGTGCATATTTTTTATACATAAACATTGAAAAATTTCAAATGTTGAACCCGCAATTGTTTTTTATAGCAGAAATTATTAAATATAATAACACTCATCATTTATGAATGAGGATTCACGATATGTGTTCTTTGTTTTTTATGAAAAGGTATCGTATTTATGTGTTTCATGAATAATAAGATATTAGTGTGGTGAATAAAAAGATTTCATGAATAAATGAATTGCGTTTGATGAATATCACCATATTACATAACGCTTATGTTTATCTTATTCAAAAGCTAAAATAATAATTAATGTCATGCTTACAAATGTTCTGCAAAATACTTTTTTCTCGTTTCTCTTGTGAATGATTATTCATAGTGATTTTTAAATGTTTTCAAATTAAAATATGATAGAAGGGTATTTTGCATATAGAAACCAGATCCTCTTCAAGTATTGTTCATGAATATTTATGAATTGACTTCATGTATACTGTAATCACGATCCTTTAGATTATTATGAATACACTAATTTAATTTCCTTAGAGTTTTGGCATACGAAGTTATGGTCTGTATTTAAGTCATCATGAATTTTTTGAGAGCAACGGATGGTATGACACAAGGCAATAAGAATATTCTAATAACACAAATTTTGGAGATTATCTTATGTTCTTACCAACTTTCCTTTGTTTTTCTTAATTTCTCATTTAATGTTCTGATTTTGAACGTAAATTGAGTTTTCCACATTTTATATTTAATATGAATTATTTGATAAAAAGAAATTTTTAGAATACAATTTTATTTTTTAGAATACATATGTAATCAAAACTATTTGGGAATGAGAATGATCCTTCAATTAAATAATTCAATTTTAGAGCAGACTACAAATCCTGTCAAATAGTTTACTTCAAATAATGTTGATTAGAAGTATAAAAAATAAGTTAATATTTAAGTTAAATTAAAATTATACAAATAATTTCTCTTTGATGGTTAAAAGATATGTAAAATTATAATTAATAAGATTTATATCTCGGAGTATCACACTCACTTCAAAGTAGATGTTTGTGCAAAGGTGGTATATCATTTCGCTTATTCCCTCAAAACATCATTTGTAAAAAAATAACTTTCTACGGAATTTTTTTTATTTTTTTTATTTTACTTACATATGACTCTTAGTTTGATCATTCAGTTTGTTTCATATCAAAAATCGCTTGCGTGTGCTCAATACAAAAATAAATAATCAATAATGAGCTAATTATACTTCAATTAACGCATAATCATATCGTTGATTTTAATTTTTTCAATTGAATATATATATATATATATATATATGTGGGGTGTGTATATATATATATATATTCTTGACATTTCCACTTGCATAAATTTTAATTATACCTGCATATATGTAAATTATATATATTGAAGAGATTGCTAATCTCTTCAAACAAATCTCTAATAAAATGGAGAGAAAAATGATTTTTCTTTTACGATTTTAATGATTGCATGTATATTCGATAAGATGATAAAAGAAAAATATTCTGTGAAACGTGCATTCTTCTGTGTGATTCAAAAATGTTTAATTAACCATATGCGTTATTTGAAATATGCAACAGGTAAAATTTATAAAAGTTTCTTTCGGTTTTCTAAAATCTGTAATATAGAAATTTCCAAAAAGCACGTTTTTCCCAAGACATTTTGCTTCTATTTAGAAAATACGTGTTTTCAAATTATGAGTCTATGAAATATATAGATTTATGCTATTGGCAATGAATGAAAAACGTGACATACAAATGTCTGCAATTTGTAATCGCTTTAGTACACTTCAATGAAATAAATATGGGAAATTTCGAAAGTATATTTTTTTTAGTGTAAAAATCAAAAATATTCTTATTTCCTTTATAATAAAATGAATAATATTTATACAAATATTTTTTATTCATTTCTATAAAAACCTGATTATATATTTTATAAAAATGTTATTAATCTTCAATTACACTTTTCCATATTAAGAATTTCACATGTTATTATCGCTTTTTAAAAAAATTAGTTATAAGTTGTAAAATACTGAATTTAGACATTTTTCTCAAATAAATGAGATATTAAAACCAATCATTCCGTTGTATTTATATTTATGTATACATACATATACACACAATTTTTGCTAATATATATTAATGAAAATAACATAAGTTATAATACTTGAAAATTGATATACTTGTATGTCCATTTAAACACGTAAGGATTATTTCATGTTTTGATAATTTAAAACTTAGAAAAGATATAAACATAATTGTAATATTTTATTTGGAAAACCTAAAGTGTATTACCTAAAATATCATAATAATTCTGTATCTTTGTTTATGTAATTAGTAAAAGACTGTGTTAAAGTTGCCTATAAATAATTTGAATTGAAATTATTATTTTTGGTGCAATGAATATAAGTATATATATATTTTTTTATTGAGAAATTATATTCAGTTATATGAATTCCAATTTAAATACTGCATTTACTTTTATAGCTCACATAAAATATAAAACGCATACCAGTTTTATGTAAATTTATTTTCACATTTTAATGCCCAAATACAAACACAAACATAAGTGAAATACAGAGCAATATTTGGTTAATTATCCTTAACAGTAATGCGGCATGGTACTCTCTTTAAATGCGAATGAAAAGAAATGTCAAGAAGACATCAAATCAGGACATATGTTATATGAAAAAGTGCCTTGACAACGCACAGAAAAAAAGAATTTTACTGTCGATTTTTT
>CM057816.1:25910525-25960525 GCA_030067965.1 Latrodectus elegans
TATATTAGACTTGATATTTATTTAGTTTTACGCATGTATATATGTATATACAGTATTTATATTTTGTAATAAAAAATCATATAATCATATGACATAAAATCGTAATGTTTATTTTTAAGCATACTTACTACATGTTACAATATGATTAAAAGCACGAATTTATATACATATAGTAAGAAAATATATATTAAAGTTGATTAATTTCATTAAGTTAGCGTATTTTCTTTTTTAAATCACCTATATATTAAGTGAATGATAATCGAATAAAAGCTTACAAAAATATGAGATATCACAAAGGCATTACGTTAAAAACATGTTTAAAAATTTATATATGATTAAAATTACTTAAAACAATGCTTAAATGGTATCATTGCATTCATTACTTAGCAAAAAACGGATAAGTAAAAGCATCTTTGAAATATTCCAGGGATATTTAAAATTTGACTTTTATTTTTGCTACATATGGTATTGTAAATTTCATCTTAAAATACCAGGGGATTACTAAGAAACTTTTAAAGTTTGTGATTTAACTGACACGTTTTTCATACGAAGTAATGCAACAAGTTAGAATTTACGTGTTAGAGAATTATGATTTTTTTATGTTTTCGAGAAGATTTTCGAGACAATTACAAGAAAACGTGACTTAAGTTACGAAATAATAATAGATTTTATCAGAAGTATATAAAATTTATGAAACTTAAAAAATTAGAGTGACATTTATCATTCATATAATATTATGATTTGCATATGATTAAAAGCAGCATTTTCATAAAGGGAAATATGTTTGAAAATTCCATTAACATAACTTAAATCAAAATGCTATATACAAAGACATTTCATACTTTTTGTTTTTTTCTTAACTTTTCTCTTCGATTTTTCATCCTGTTTTCTCTTGATGCTCTTCTTATTAATCGTATAAACTTAACTATAAAGGTTATAGATTGCAAATAAAAATCAACAAAATACTTTATATATATATCACAATTTTAATAAGAAATCTGTACATGTGAATAAATCAATTTGCAAACTTAATGTTTTATTAAATAAACACTTTTAAATAATTAAAAATATTACAATTTGAAAATTCCTTATACAACAATTTTATCATAATTACAATTATTTTTATTGGCTGTTAATCAATAAATCTGATGTTCAGCTTTACAAAATATGTGATAATTTATTTTTACAATTAAAATACACACACACACACAGAGCGATACATGTTAAAATACGAGGGTCAATCTGAAATTTTTGAGATACAACTAGGTTTTTAAAGTTATACTTACAAAATTTTAGGTGTGTTCAAAGTAGGCTCCTCCAGCATCAATGCACTTTTGTAGACGAATTTTCTACAGATTAAATGCCTCAAGCCATTCATTTCTTAGAATAAAAATGCACTTATAGCCACATCAATCTCTTCTTCTGAATTATAACGACGTCCACGTACGTTCATTTTTAGATTGATGAATAAACAAAAGTCGCACATAGCTAGATCATGTGAGTACGGCGGATGTTCGATAACTTTAATTTGTTTTTGCTTAAGAAACTCAACTGTTATTCCGGCTGTATGTGAAGCAGCATTGTCATTGGGAAGAATTAGTCACTTAACATTCAGTTCTTGTAAAATTTCTGGAAGACATTTAGTGTTATACTGGTTTGCTGTTACCGTCTTCTGTCCTTCCAACTTGATGGCTTTGACCAATCCCTTACTTCTGAAGAAAACGGCATACATCACTTTTACCAGTGCACGTTGTTTTTCACCGTTGTTGGCATAGGATCATCTTCAAAGACATATACTTTGCTTTGTTGAAGTATTGGAACATAAAAATACGGTACGTACGTTTTTTAATACTCACCTATTACAATTTTAGAAATAATGCGGTGGCCACCATCATTTAGCAGTTTAAGAGTTTCTTTACTGATTCTGACACGCTCCTCTTTTTGGTGCTCAGTTAGATTATTGGGAACACAAAGGCAAACTACTTTTTTCATGTGTAATCCGTCATGAATAATTTTGAGTATGGCTGCGGATCCAATGTTAAGTTCCTTCTGTTTCATTTGATAGGTACAGCGATTATCATCCATTAACATTCTTCGTATGGTGGACGCATTATCCGGGATTACTGCCGACGGTGGCCTTCCCATGTGTTCTTCATCCTGAAGAAAATTGCGTCCTCTTCTAAATTATCTAAACCATCAGAATACATTAGCACTAGCTGGATATTCATCACCAAATGCTAATTGCAACCGTTGAATTCATTCTTCTTAAGTTAATCCTGCTTTAAAATTGTAGAAAATCATAGCGCGTAAATGTTTTCACGTCAACTCCATTTTTCTCTTTTGTTTAAAATTTATCCTACGCTAAGCAAGTTGAAATAAGTTAGTAAAAAATCTTCTTCTGTGTTCTATTGTGTTAAAATACTTTGTATTTTAAAATTAAACCGTTATTTTTATTTTGTGAATTCTCGTCCGCGCGTATCTCAAAAATTTCAGAGTAACCCTCGTGTATATATACATACATATATATATATATATATATATACATACATATATATATATATATATATATATATATATATATATATATATATATATATATATATATATATATATATATATATATATATATATATATAGATAGATAGATAGATAGATAGATAGATAGATATATAGATATAGATATAGATAGATCCTCTAATTTCCTTATGTTTTAGTGAGAAAATATTCTCTCGATTAATTTTTCATAAATTTAAATTATTGAAAATTGTTTCTTAAATAACCGCCTAAAAATAATTTTAAGTCTCCAAATATTTGTTAAGATATCAAAAGAAAAATAACATAGTAAAATCATACAAATTACAAATGTTGAAAAAATATAACAAATAAGATATTTTTCATATTAAAAATAAATCAGATCTATGGAAATAAATAAATGAGTCATGGATTTGAAATCAACCAATTTTCTCTATCATGCTTCCTTTCAGTCTGACATTTTAGACAGCGCAATTTCTTTCAGAACAATTGTTATTTTCACAAAGTGCTAATACATTTCTTATTTATCAATAATCTTTCGAAATAATGTGTGATTTATAAAAAGTAAAATGATTTTAAAAAAGTTAAATTTAGTAGACGTTATTATAGATTTCAGATAGTTATTGAGTAAATGATTTTATATTCAGGAGATAATTAATAATTTGTTCAAGAAAACATTATTACCATTTGCTATATTTTGACAGTAATTTTTTTTATTTTTTAATTCTCTTTCTACAATGTTCCTTCAAGCCTGATAACTTACCCATGATTTAAATTTACATTAAAAATATTCTAAAATAAAACATAATAGCAAACTAAATATATCATACCAAATATATGTGAAATAATTTTAATAGAATATAGTTGACTTAATTCTCTCATAGATCCGTAACAGTATTTTACTTAGTTATAAATAAGATATCATTATGCTAATGTCACACTAAGTAATGGAAACTTTTTTATAATGATAAGACTATTTCATAATTTCTTCTATAAAACTAAGTAATTACAGAAAATATGAAACACTAACCATTATTAAGACATTAGGTAAATTAAGTGCTATATAATGTCTTTATTACTATTCATGAGTATGATTTATCTTTTGCAAATATCTTCATTTTATTTCGCATCCTCGTTACTTTATTTAATTGCAATCATATTTAGATAGCAGGAATGTAATATCCATTTCAGGTTCAAATTACTTATCAAAATGTCTGTGTAATATAAGATTCTTAAAAAAAGAGTGTTTTATAACAAGGAATAAGATTAAAACACATATTATTTAACCTAAGTGAATGATTATGGATCGATATTTTGTTTTTAATCTTAAAATTAAGTTTTGTAATTTTCTAGAAACTCAAATAATATTCACTGTATTTCCTAAAAAAATATAAATTTTTTATTGTCTTTTGATAACTTATATGTAAATGCAACGAAAGTTAAGTGTTCACAAGTTGATTTTAATATCCGAAATTGTTATCTCTTACAATTAATTTAACGAATCTTGGTGAAGACCACTAAATAAGTTATATAGTGTCCATGCAATTTCTGATTTCCTTCTGAAAAATGCTTTCCTTAAAAACAAAAAATATTTTTAGATAATAAAGAAAATTGCAAATAAATTAATCTAAAAAATTAAGAGAATTATTTATCTTAAAAATTAAGAGATTTTGGACTCTACCAATAAATTCAATTATTTTTAAGTTGGTCTACGGTTTAATTAATCAATCGAAAGTTTTTGTTAGGTATAACATTTGAAGTTTAGCAATCTATTTCTTTTTCACATTTCTAAATTTCTAAGAAATTTAAAAGTAACTTTTAATGTAGTTCTTATTTCATCACATTATCAGATTAAAGAAAATTATTTTCACTTATTTCATTCACAAATCTAACACTGAAGCATTAAAAAATTCAGTGAAATGGTAAAACCAAAAACATGATATTTATATTTAAAATTGTAAATTTCAATATATACCTAAAAATTTAATTATATACAATTATTTTACATATTTTTTTTTAGATTTTCTTAAATAATTTAGCTTTTTTTTTTAAAAAAAAAAAAAAAAAAAAAAAAAAAAACATGTCATTTTAGGAAAAAACATGTTTGTGTTGGTTTAAGAGAAACATATTATTAAAGGTTGGTTCATAACATTTTACAGAATATTATCGAAAGAAGCGAAAATAAATTTTTAAGTAACTAACATAAAGCAAACTTTTTAGTGTAGTGTAACATATTTTTTTTATTATTTAATAACATTTTTATTAAATTTTTAACGTATCTTATTAAGATTTATAAATTAAAATATATTTTTTCTTATACTTTATTAAATTTTGACAACTACTTGTTTTTCTTTATTAAATAGTGGGATAATTTTTCTCATTTTTAAGAGTTTTAAAACAGTCAAAAAAGAATCATTTCACAATACTTTAATCCTATTCTTACTTATTATCAATTCACGTCTTCATTTCAATCTTACCTGAGTATTTTATGATAAATTGGTTCAATTGAATAACTCCTCAAAAGAAATTTTTATGTTTGACTATTCTTACAAAGTTAATCTCAGTCAATTCATTTTATTCATAAAATCATAATCTTCTCTGGGAAAATCTTGACATGAGCTTCCTGGGAATGTATGTCTTGTGTAGTATGTTTACATTTGCTTAGAAATTTACGACTCACCTACCTGTCAGATATATTTTCCTGTTTTCGGGATAACTTTAATTCTGTAGGGACTCTCAGCAGTCAGCTACAAAAGAGGTCAAATCCGAGTAAGCCTCAAAGCTTAGTTTGTCACTGTTAATGAAACAGGTAGAAGTTACATTGGTATTTTATTATCCTGGAGGAAATAGTTTATGATTCGTATTAAATATATCACAAATTAGTGCAAGCGAATATGTCATACAACTTCAGTATGAATCAATATATTATATAAACGACGTTCCTTTGTTTTTATAAGAATAAAATTTAAGTACTGAATAATTTCTGGGTAGATATTAAAAAACTTCACTGTGTGTGTGTGTGTATGAAAAATGCTTAATTCATCCTGATTTTTTAATTAATTATCAAGTTTCTTAAATGAATTTATTATTTCTCAAGGAATAATATAAATATTAAAAACAATATTTTTGAAGAAAATGTTTTAAGTTTAGAATAATGTTTATATGATTGATGAAAATTGTTAAAGAATTCTTGATGAAAATTATTAATGAATTTTTTGCATCAAAAAATTGCTTTTGCTTATAATTTCCTTTGAATTCAGATACCTATCTTTATTTTCTTTTAATTTTTCTAATTATTCACTATTTATTGAGTTTCATTTGAAACTATAAAATTAAAATTAACGATACCAAAGTGACACAAATCTGTTGTTGTATAGTCTAACATAGATGTTTATAAAATTAATTAATTTATATTTGAGAAATCATTTTTATCTGTGACACTGGTTAATAAAAATTTTCATGAACCAACTTACTTCCATAACAGAATGTTAGAACAAATCTTCCAAGATTTGAAATATTTTCGAAACTATATAAAAAAATAGCTCTAAAATATGAATTCTTCAGTTCAAATACTTTTAAAGCTAATTAAAAAATTCCGTAAAAATATATTTTGATTATTGAACAGTTCTTTACCGATATTAAATGTTTATTATATTTTAAGTTCACAGTGAAAATTTTTGTAATTTTTCATTTATTGTGACCCTACATTTATAGTGATTATACAAATTATCAATTTTCCTGTGACTTTTAAAATATTTTTTTTTTATTTTTTATGCTTAAATAGGTATAAAAAGCACTTTTATTTGCACAGTTTATACGTTTAATCCATAAATGTCTAAACAAGTTTCAATAGCATTTTTCTACTAAAGATTTGCAATGCACTTTTCATGACGTACCATTTTAAACTAAAAATAAATAAAACGCGCGCGTGCGTTGAGTTATTTTATTCTACAACACGTGAAATGAGGTTAACGTGATTATAGCATGTTTGTGAGTATGAATTGATAGTACAAATATATGAAATGATAGTATAAAATGCTTTTTTCAAGAAGGAATTTAAATGTTATATAACAAATATAATGAAAAATTTATAAAATATCTGAGTTAAAAACAACGTTCTCTTATAAACTTTCCGCAACATTAATACCTGCAGATAAACATATTATGTGATGATTAATGAGCCATGCGGAGCTTACTTGGTTTAGGCATTCGCTTTCGTTAAGGAAAGGTACTCAACTCGAATCCTGTCCCAATTGAAGATCTATCAAATTCGTTAACGCTGCTGGAACTTGTTAAATATGCCATGGGTCTGATGCCTTCCATGTTAAATGATGTTTCTAGGATTGGTAGGGCAATACCGGGTAACTTCTTCTTAGTTCCTGCTTCTAAGTTACGAATGCCCCCTTTCATTCTGGGGAATTCATTATATGAGGTGACATCATTTCAACATTTTGTAGGGCTGAAAAGAGGAAACCATGTAGCCGGGCATTATATTTAACAACAACATGCGACCTAACACGAAAGAGGAAGGATTTAAAAATAAATCTTATTCATCAGAAGGCATGAATGATAAAGGAGACTTCACCCCAGTCACGCGCAACAATGTGCCGATAGCGGGCTCGTGTTTTAGCATTGATATCAGAATATTTACTCACACCTGTCCTTCAACGAAGGTGTAAAATTTTTAAAAATGATACCTCGTGATTCATTTTAATATTTTGACAAAAATTGCAATCGCTTCATTAAAAATATAAGCATGTTTAAAATAATGACTTTAAACTCATAAAAATTTAAGTCGGTGACGTAAATTATATAAATTTTTTAAATGTGTCTGCATAAACATAACAAGACAAATATTTAAAAATGGCATCCAGTTACTCAGTAAGTGACATACAATATTGCACTACAAAACATTAAAATATAAGTTTTCTTTTGAAAATCTGTTATTCTAAATTAATTGCATCAATTATTAAAATTTACTTGAAAAAAAATTATATAGAAAGATGTAAGTAAGTAAATGCAAATATATAAGTTGTGATATAACTATATTTCAGGTAACTATTCTTACAAGAAAAATCCTTGTTAATTCATTTTATTAAATAATCATAAACTTTGATTAGAAATTCTTAAACATCTAGCAAAAGTTCCTGTTATAGAATGTATTCAAATTTTATTATAGAGATTAATGACTAAACTATATGTCAGGTATAATGGATGAATTGTAAGACAAATACGCACGAGTTGCGTTTATGAAAATGGATGTTTGTAACAATACATAATCATAAAAATTAACGCATATTACTGTTAAATAATCCCATCGCAGCGTTGAGAGCGCCATCAGAAACTAAAACATTTTAGTTGATAATTTTTATCGAATATGAAAAATGCAATCATTCGATTCTTTTACAATTACTATGTTTAAAAATTGTAAAAGAAGATTAATTTTGAATAAAACGCTAAACCACATATTTGTGTACTATTGTATAATTTATGATTAAATTTGACTTAATGCTTAATTTTCGAAATTTTTAATTTAGTTATTTTCACAAAATATAATATGTTTTAAGCAAATACAATTCTATCATTCTTATCTATCATAATTTATATAATAAATTGAGATTTCTATATAATTCACTTTATTATTCATTGAGATTTCTATATATTTCTTGGCCCAAAGAATTATTCGTGAATAAATTCAAATAGTCTACAAATAATTACATTAACAATTCATGAATACACATAACAATGGAATTTGTTTCCGTAATGTTCAGAAAAGACATATTTAAGAATTCCAAAGATTTCTGTTTTGAACAAATGCCTGTAAACAATTACAGTAGAGTTTTCTATAATCAAAATACTTATATTTCATATGTATAATTCAATATTTGGAATTCCTTACAAATTAAAAAAAAATAAAGTTACCTGTGACAATATTACAGATTTACAAAATTTAATGTTTTGTCAGATGGTCTGAACATATTTTGATTGAAAATATTATAAACTAAGTGTTTTCTATAAAAAATTTATAAAATTTGGCACTGTCTAGACTGAGGTGAATTATTTATCAAAATAAAAAGGCAAATCATTTAAGTAACAAAAAATCATTAAAATAGTTTTATATAGTTTCATGCGAATTTTAACAAATGTTTATGATGTTTGCAAATGATTATGACAGCGAATATATTTTTTGAAATAGTTAATACGATCGATATTTTAAAAAATTAAATTTTGTAAAAAATAATTAAATATTTCAAATGTAGGTTATATAACTCTAAGATTAAAACTTTATAGAAGGCGTTCATTTCTAAAGAATTTTCATTCACTATAACTAACTTTTAAAAGTTAAAGAGAAAATATTATGTTAAATCCTTTACATTGGAAAATCATTATGGGTTATATTTTTAAGAGGAGTCATAGTCATGTATAATTTAAATTAAGAAAAGTCATATATCTTAATATATTGCTTTAAAATATATTCATATAAAGCTTCAAATAAAGAAGATAATGTTACATCACAAAACGTGTTTTTTATATTTTTTAATTTACTTGAAAATTTTCTAATTGTTTTATTAATAGTGATATTAATACGATGCTGAAAATGAAAAATGAGAAAAATTCGATTTACAAAATGAGAAATTGCTTTTATCGTTCATTTCATCAAGTATTATCCTTATTTCCAGATCAAATCAAATGAAATCTGATGCTCAAAAAATAGGAAAAAGTTAAGATTCACTTACATTGAAATAAAAGAGTTTTATACGTTCTCCTTTTTCATTACTTTGATCAAATAGTATAAAAAAATGTTCATTCTCAGTTTTCGTTCCAATTTCAGTATTTCAATTAAAAAAAAAATGGAATTTAAATTACAATATATTCTGATTGATTTATTGAAATTAATAAGGGCAAAAAGAGGAATGAAAAAGAAACTGATTTGTAAAGACCCTTATGTTAATTTCAGGAAGGATTTTTCTTCAGGAAAAAGAAATAGCTTAATAATTGAAATTTTAGAAATCGAAATTTTTAACATATTTTTAGAAAATATTTTTTTTCAAAATGGTATTATTTTTTGTTTTTTCATTTCATAAAATAGATACTATAGAAATGATAACAATTTATAAAAGTAAACAAACTAATTTCCATACTTTTACAATTTTTATGTGTAACATACGTAAGTGTATCAGGAAAAACAGTGAAAAAACGTACTAGTAATATTCACAATTTTCTTCTAATTTATAGAGTTTACTGAGTATTTTAAATAACTAATTTAAAAGAAAACATTTTAATGCTATTAAATCCATAAAAACATATTTTGAATTGTTGATTTCAAAGTAAAATTATAAAAATGAAGTATTTTTGTTTAAAATTATCTCTTTAGTATGATTATTAAAATTTAAATACGTCTGTATTAAACGAATTTTCCCCAGTTAACCGTTGTTCTTGTTATTATGACATTTGGACAGGCCAAGCTCGCTATGTCCTCCCTTTGCGAATTAAAGTCACTAGGAAGCGTCTTCCGTTTAACCTGAGCACAACGAAGCTGAAAGTACGGCATTGCTCTTCAAATCCTCCGATAGATGACACCACCAGAGAATATACTCCCTCAACTTTGACATTGATCTGAAAGGAGAGGGAATGTTCTGAAGACCATTGCACTCATGATAACTGCTCAATAACCGGATACAGGACTCTCGATTCAACAGATTTAACGAGCACGTATATCGCATCTACTCTGTTTATTTCTGGTGGCATTAGGAATCGAACCCGCCCGTCCGAACGGAAGGCCGATGCCCTAACCACTAGGCTACCATTGTTTTGAAAATAATCGAAGTTTATTTAGATTCTTAAAACAATGCAATGATTTATATTACGAGCAAATGTTATTCGAATACTTCCAAATTTTAATTTGAAAACTACTTTAGTAAAACGTTTTATAGTCCTTTTTAGTATAAAACTAATTAATTATAGACATTTTAAATTAAAAAAATGGAAATAACAGATTTTTATAGGTTAATTGTTTTATCTTTTATTTCTTTAGACTGCGGCACAGAAAAGAGGAAACTGTCATTGAAAAGAAAATTAGTTCTTCTTCATGTATTCCCATAAAATGTAAAATATTTTAAACTTTTACAATAATTATTTGAGTTGTTCGATAAAGTGATTTGTTCACACCCGACATTTCATACAAAACGGATATGGGATTTAGAGCGTATTTGCCATCAGTATAAAAATGCAAGCACAAGGTTTGTTTCAAGTTAAAACTAAATATTGCTCTGTAACTAAAACCCAATTAACCAATCTCATTTACTCATTGGTGATTAAAAGTTTGAAACAGTTGATGAATTTATCTATCTTGACTCAATGGTTTACAAAAATAATGACATTCTTTAAGAGGTAAGAAGACGTTTAACTTAAGCTAACAAAGCCTTTTTTGGTCTAAGACATTTATTAAAAACTAAATTTATCACAAAAAATTAAGTTACAGATATATAAAATGCTTATCAGTCCCATTTTGACCTATACCTCGGAAACTTGGACTTTGACTGTAAGAGAGGAGAGGCTGTTAAGACTATTTGAACGCATGATTTTAAGAAGTATCTTTGGAGAAACAAAGGAAAACGGTGTCTGGTGCAGTATATACATCACAGAAAGCTACCGAATGTACAAGGAGCCAGACGTTGTTCATCACATTATAGTAAGCCGCCTTACTTGGATTGGACATATTATTAGAATGAAGGACAATGAAACACTAAGGAATTTTTTTTTTGCAAAACACATCAGTGTAAGAAGAAGAGGAAGACTAAAGCTGAGATGGGTTGATGCAGTCTAAGAAGAATGTAGTGTCCTTGGAACAAAATATCGGAGGAGTTTGGCTGCAAGTAGAGGAGGCTGGAAGAAACTTGTTCAGAAGGCTTTGGCCTATCCTGAGCTGTAGCGCGCCATGAATGATAATAAAGGTTTGAATTAAACTCATCAATTTTTAAACTACAGACAAAATTAGGTTATAAATGATTCATCAAAGAGACCGGTGAGTTTTCTGGATTGTAATGAATTTTTGGAGTAAATTTAATCAGTTTTCCTTAAGATAATTTTCTTACTAAGTCCTTTTGTTTTCCTTACTTCTTGAATGTACTTTGATTATTTTTCTGAATAAAAATATGAAAATTGACATATTAAGCGGTTCATTTCCATTTTAGTTTTCATAAGAAGCATAATCAGATTTTGAAATTGTACTTGTGTACAGGATATTAAAATTTATTTAAATAATCGGTTTTCAAATAGTTTAAAATCCGAATTGCATTTAGAATAATTTCTAAATATTATTGGTTTTCTTAGGTGAGATTCTCTCTAAAATGGAATATAATTAATTACGGAAAATACAGACACTTACCAATGTTTATAAAAGTTACCTAATACACTATTAATCAATATTGAGAAAATGATTAATCAAGGTTTTTTAAATTAAGTGATATTAATGTAAAGAAGTATATAACACAAGATGCATTAGGTTACAAAGCATTAAACGTGTTTTAAAATATATAATTTTCGGAAAAAAATTTAATTTACTAACGCAATTTCTTACAACATACTATTTTTGGACAAATTTATTATGCAAATGTTCAGACAAGAATAATGTAGATTAAAATATAAGATTGTTTTGAGGAAAAAATATGCACATAAAAAAATGTATCATTTTAAAAATAAGTAGTCAACCATTGTATATTGTATTTATGGGACATATAAACTTAAGTTTGTATGTTGCTCAAATATCATTCTTCGTGCACGAAGGCTAAATTGACCGTGACCTTGAGTTCAAAATGAGTTTGGAACTAGTAAAAAACTTTTGAAAGAAATTTACATACTGTGACTGCAAAACGCAAAAAGTACTTCTTAAAAAGCCCTAAAACGCACTTGAGAGAAAAAAATGGATTTTTTTTAAACAGAGTATTACATAATTTTTTATTTTTATATACTTTCTCTTTTGCTTTTTTTAAACAGTTCTATATTTCGAGAAAGAGTTTCCTAATATAAACTTTCCGATTGTTACATATGATAACTTTCCAATGTTAGTTATATTTCAATGTAATTGAAAGTTAAATGCGGAAATAATAATTAAATCTTAGTGTACAGGAAAAAAAATATATTTAATGATAAAAATATTTGTAACATATTTTTTCTAAGCATTAAAGAAAAAAGTATAACAATTTAGAATTTATTAAATTAACAAATAGAAATTTTCTAGTGTATATAATATTTTAAATGTAAAAGTATATTTTTAAATTTTTTGACAATTATTTGGCAAGTATTTGATTTTATTTTTAAATGAAGAAAAGAGATAAAATTTTCCATTTTTAATGCCACATGAAATAGTAATGAAATTGCATTGCAAAATTGCTTTTATGAAAACTAAAAGCATCTACTTACAAGTATGTATTTTCTCTATTAATTTTTTTATGAATATTATCTCCAAAAGTATTTCATATTTGTCATTGATTACGATTTCTTAATATTATTCCTTTTGTTATTCTATATTTGTGAATTAAAATTTAAAGCTAATTTTATGTTCAAACTACAGTGGTGAATAATTTCATTTACATTAATCAAAGGGGGTAAGTCATTATGCCAATTAAATTGATTTTGTATCATTTGATTGAATTATCAAGAACATTTTATATTCTATCAAATTTTCAGCAATAAAAAGTTTATTGCATTTCTCTGTGTTGTCACTTTTGCACTGTAAACAAAGATTTTGCATATTAATGTATGAATAACTCAATACATTTTTTTTTCAAATTTAATAGACGTATTACGTAAATTATCCATTACATACAACAGACATGAGTTTATAAACAACTCTCATACAAAATCTTTAAGAGCTTGTAAATTACTAATCAACAACTACATTTATGTTCTCCCATTTGCTTTTACTATCGAAACTACACTATATTTTATTACAAGAAGAAGAGCAAAATATTGGACTTAGAAAGTTTTGGTGGAAAACGTTCTTAGTAAAGTTAGATACATTAGGGTGTGAGTAATCACTACATAAATCTATGAATTTCTGCCTACGTTTTCATGGTTTTTTTTTAAACTTTCAACCCAGAATCGTCGTAGCCACGGGAACAAAAAGAGATCAACCTTATTCTGGGTGCCATGTGTGGAGTTGAAAATAGCACCAACAAAAGGTACCAACATAGGTGAAGAAATAAAAATTCGGGCTATATAGTGTGTTTGAAAAAATGCCCATTCAGGTTCCAGCTGGTAAATGCAGAGTCTTGTAGTCTTGCTTTATCCTTACTGGCACGCTATCTTGAGATGAAGCTCAGTTTAACATTTTGATTTGATCACAGACTCAACAGACCCCTGCTTCCACTATACAAAGACTCCACCCGGCGTCTTCTAACTGCTAGAATCCAACCAGGGCTAGGTACAGGGAAGCATGTGGGTGCAACATGAATTAGTACCTCACTTATTGTTGATGATTTTGTATTTTTTCGGAAAATCTTTGTGAATAATACTACGACAATCCCACTAAATACAAACCTGGCATATCCTAGAATGGTAATATTGGGTATAAAAATAATTTCATGAAAGTAACAGATATCAATATATCTGTTACTCAAATTGTGTTTTGCGACACTATCGATGGCTTAGAGATTCACCTGGAACAACTCTTTTTTGGCTTGTGCTGTTGAAGTAATAAACTTTTCCTCACAAATGTCGATACGACCTGGAATTATGTCCTTTCATTGATATTTGATAATAGTAGATATAGATAGATTGATATTTGATATAGTGCGAACTCTTAACACGACTGCATTAAATATTTGAGTCGGCTCAAGCGACAGCGAGCATTTGAACTATTAGATCAAGTTTATACCAGGCCTAGTACGACTGATGGACAAGCACAAGTTTTCGCAGATGATTTTCATCAACACCACTTGTACTTCCAGAGAGCTCAGCTTCCTGAATATCATAACCATTGTTTTTGAATTTTTGGTACCAAACCTTCACAGAACTATACGATACCACAGCAGTACTTAAATATGTACGCATGATTTGATGATATCCTTTAGCTGACATTTTGCAACAGAAATGGAAGTAAATTATATTTCTAAACGAGTAAAGTGATTATTCCTTTTCAGATACATTATACTTCAAGGAAACGATCTGTTTTAATAGACCTCACAAAATATTTTCATAAGCAGGTCTCCTTCTTCGTAATATCAAAATCGTCTGAAAAAATATTGATAAACATGCCAACATAAGCAATTTGCTAAAACAATATTAATGGTGGTGAAAACTTTCGTCATATCTGGATATAAGCAGCAAAATCTAGCTAAATATATTATCTGCAGAAATAATTTGTTCAAACAAAACTTAGATAGATGTTTATCATTATAAAAAATTACAATAGGGTTCTTTAATTGTAAATGTTTAATAGTGTGGAACATGAAAATAAGCTTGAATAAATAAAATATTATTTTAAGTATTGGATATGTTGTTGCTTCTTAATGATGTAAAACATATAGGGCTTTATTTTAAAAGTGTTTGCCTTGCAGCTCGTATCAGAGATAAGCCTCTTTCTAATGTGAAACAAAATAGTACTTAAATTTAATAAAAGCATAGTTTATATAATTTGTATTTGTTAATTGTAATATTACTAAAATTATAGTTTTAACTATAAGAAAATTTAACTATAAGACCATTAAGAACTCTGTATGTGTTTAGAGCTATTGAGTAATTAATTATAGTAAGCAACAACAATATAATAAATTGTAATATGTATATATATTTTAAATTATTTGAAATTCTAATTTATTAAAATTGTAAACACAAGCCTATATAAGTTTTATATGTATTTTTTAATTTAAACAATACTTGACTAATGTGCAGAAACTGCCTTTGCTTTTTATATTGTACATTACTTCATTTTTTATTTATTTTTCGAGCATTATAAAATAATAATTTTAGATACTGATTGCATGTTTAGATGCTGCTTCAATTAGAGAATCAAATAAAATAAAAAAGGAAAATCTTTTGCAGAATATCCCGTCAATATTCCAAAATAGAGATTATGAATGAAAGTAAATATATAATAAGGATAGAAATAGGTCACAACTGTCTCAACCTAATAACTGAAACAAAATGAATAAATAATTCGTATAGATATTTTAAATTTAAATGGCATCTTTCAATCATTATTTTTTAAGTTTTTTATTTATTTTTTATATTTCTTTGGTAAAAACTTAAATATGTTTCATCATATTGGCAACACAAATCCTCAGATTGATGAAACAAGAATCCGATGTATTTTTATTGCTCTTGCGTCCATCTGATGATTTCACAGAAGTTCCATATTAATTCGCACATTCTGGAGTGTCGAAAAAACGATGTCTCGAATATGTGCAGATTTGAGAAAATGTTTATCGTAGGGAGAAGAGGAATGCTCGATAACGACAGCTTAATTTCCAGCTAGTGCAATTCGAGTTGATCTTGCTATCGCTATTGAATCTATCATGTATGCATGTTATTTATGTGTTTTCATGTTAATTGCAGCTCTCCGTATCAAATATTCACGTCAGCTGATATATGAAAATCAGGATATTTTCATTGGGGGTAAACGAGAATTAGAAGATAGTGAATCATCATTAATTTTACAGAGGAGCAGGATTCTGTAAATAAAATCAAGAAAATTTTCTCAATAATACTTAAATTCAGGATTTACCAGTAGTGGTGTAAATGAAAAAGAAAGGATCTCCTCTTCATTTTGTTTTGACTGTAAACTGAATGAAACCCTTAAACATTAATTAACTTTGAAAATGCTTTTAACCAATAAACCCAAATAATTCTTAAAATTAAAATCAAACTCATATAAAAAGCAAAAAGTCACCTTCTAAAATATTTGCCTCTGAGTAAAGAAACTTTAATTGCCTCTTAAAATATTCCTATAAAATTTAGAGGTGTAAAAAGTCCAACACCATTGGTTAAAAGCTTATTTTACCAACAGCACTAGTGATTGTAGAAACTATGTTTAAGCATACTTTTTCGAAACAATTGCAAACAACACTTTCAAATGCTACCGTAGAATTGTTGACATTGCTGGAGATGAACAGTGTAAGATGCCTAGAAGATTTGTGAGAAATTATTTTCAATGGAGCTTGATGAGGCAAGATGCGCATTCCATCGACAATATTCGATTTTGTGATAAAATATTAGTAATAGAACTGTTTTCTTTTTTTTTTCTTTTTTTTTTGAATTCATGTTACGCGTTTAGTAGCCAGAAGATTCCAAAGTTTATAAACAGTGGTAGTAAAAAATCTCTTCAGTACATGTGAACACATACATGATCTACAGCCAATCTTTTGCTTCCAAAGAAATGTATCCTTTACTGAATAATATTTTAGATATTGCTACTGTAATAAATTGTATAAAAATGATATTTTTCAAATCAAAAATAGTTGACTAATTTTGTATAACCATGGCTGCAAAGCATTCAACGTTACTTTTTATTGCGAAACAAGATTATAATTAGGAAACGTTTGCAATGTGTTTAGGAATTAAAAGAGAAAATCACGATTTTTCTGGTACAGGAAAATAGACAGATAGTCGAGAATTTTGGCGATGTTTTAAGTGCAATGAAATTGAGCTACTTGGTCAACACATTCAAGAAATTAAACAACTAGAATGTTCATCACGAACAATCAAATACACATGCATTGATTCGATTGACAACGGTAAGGATTTTTGTGGAAAGCTGGAAATGTAGAGCAGAAATTCGAAACAGGAAGCTTACTAATTTTTCCAACTATGGTTGATTGTGTTAAAACTCAAAAGACTAAAGAACAACTTGATAAATTTGCTTTTATAAACATTGAAAATAATTAGTTATGCTGACGAAAAATTTAATAATGTACTTGCTGAAGGCAAACTGATAGCACAAGTATGAGTGGGTTAAGAATCCGTTTCATTTTACATCTGAATGGTTTTCATTTGCCGCAGGAGAAACCCGTAAACTTCACAAGTAGCCAAAATAAACATTTTGGTAATTAATCACTCTTTTTGAATTTCCATCAGGTGTAGATGATTTAATTTCTGCATTAAAAACTTGGGCATTTTGCACTCTATTAAAATTTTCAACGTTCTAATTCAGCAAATTGAATTTTCTGCAGTGGCTTCCTTTAAAAAAATATATAACTCAGCTAAATATAAAAAGTAACAGAGAGCGTCAATTTCTAATATAATATTAATATTTCCTTCTAAAACATTTACTCTGCAAGGCAAGCACAACGACTACAGTATAATAATTATATTAAGCTTATTATTAAAAGAGAAAGATTTGATTTTGTAAGCAATTTTATTTTATAAGTTAATAACTAAATATTAAGTCAAAAGGCATATTGATTTGTTTGTGTATGCATTCTTTTCAGTCAGTTAACCATTTTTTTAAATAATATTTTCTCTTGGATAATCTCGCACCCCCAAGGCGTCGTGTTCCTCAGGATGAGAATCACTGTGTTTTATATTAAGTGTAGTCTTCTTATATATCTAATACTACAGTCAATGATATGCATATAGATGCTAGGCAGATATGAATTTACAGAATATTTTCTGTGATATGAAAATATGAAATCTTCAAAACAGAATAGAGTATTTTTATCTTACATTAATATGCCTTTCTAGAATATCACAAATATACCTGATTCAGTTTTGGTAAGATAAGTTGGCTAGTCATCGAAAACGTATTTATTTTCTTTAAATGTAATCCTGTTACTCATAATACAAAATTTAATAGGTTTGGATCAAACATGCTATTATAAAGCAGATCAGCAAAGCCTGCCGCCTAACACTAGTAGCAAACGAGAGCAAATTCTCCGGTAAAGTAATGCCTGTGAAACGCCTCGAAGAAGTAACGTGAAAATACGTCGCGTTCCGAGCAACAATTAAAATATTCAAGGACGTTAAAAATGTCTGTCAAGGCATCGGTGACAAAGAAAATTATTTTCATTTTTCTCTTGTTTCTTCATTTTTCTTACTTGGAAATAATATTTAAAATTAAGTTTATCACATTTTTAAGAGAAAAACTACTTGATAAATCTTTACTTGGGTAATTAAATTAGCTTCTGAATATTTATAATATTTTATTAAATTTATGAAGTTTTTTACTTTTATGAAACTAAGCACATCGAAGATTACTGAACGACTCAAAAGATAGAAATTATTTTGATAGATTAAAAATGATCTACTGAAGGAAATAACATATGAGTTTTGTGAAGCAATTGAGAAATCTGTTAAACTTTATAATTTGTCTTAATATCAAATGCCAATTTTTATGAAAAATAAATATATATTTCAATATCTTACTCTTATGTTTAAATTTATCTTTAAATAATTTAGATTAAATGCATAGATGAATATATATATTCTACATTTAAATATATTTTATTTAATATATATAAGTGAAAAAATAATTTTTATATAGTTTGTCTTTCTTATGTTTTATAGGTGTCGTGTAAAACGACATAACCAAACCCTGAGAAAATAGATATGTATATTTTTATTGCACTTTAAATTTAAGAGTTTCCCCTTTTCCTGTAAACTAAGTTGTTACAATAGAAAGGAAATGATGTAATAAAATTGGAAAACAATGAGACAAGTGAAACAAAAGAATAAATTTTTCCTTTTGGAATGCATGGATATTCTTAGGAAAATTGCAAGGAAAGTTTATGTTTTTTGATAGGTTTTATATATAAATCTGACCAGTCGGGATTGAGGGAGAGAGATTTCTTACCTATCACATAGAAGTAGTAGAGGAAATACAGAACTTTGGAAAACTAATGTTGTAAAGAGGAGGAGCTTCGACAACAAATATGAAGAGTTGAAAACTGCATCCAAAAATGGAGAAGACACACAGAAGCCCAACAGAAGCCCGACATTTAAAAAGAGATCAAGTCAATGAGGACTGGGTCCTCATTGAGCATAATAAGCTAAAAAGCTGTTAGTTTTAAACGGAGTATAGCTGCCCTGTCCAGTATGAGCCCTGCTTCGACTTACTTGAATGGAGCTGCAGATGTCCGACAAATAAATGAGTATAAGAATAAATTATAAAGTCTGAAGAGGGATAGCTTAGAAAAGAAGGAAGCCTTATGAGCAATGAGCAAGACAATCGAGATCCTGAGCCGGTAATGCCAGTGACGATAGGAGACACCTCACTGCTAATTCTAAAAGGGGTTAGTCTGATCTCTCATCGTTGTCCATCTGGTCACACTCAGTTGGATAATATTATTGGGTAACTTTTTAAATGATATATAAAGTTAGAATCTCAATTATTTATTTAAGAATGTTTTCATTTTAAATGTAAATTACTCTTGTAATTAAATTACTAAAGTAAATTAATTATGTTTTATTGCATTTTTGTTTTGAATTTATCTCTGTCATTCAATTATTTAAAAAAACCAATCTGGATTCCCTCGGAATTTTTCTGAAATTTATGAACCTCAGCACTATAACAGGTGTTATAAGTTTTAATAAAATAATTATAATACTATGCTCTGAAATTTAAAAAAATCAATTTTGTAAGTAATATTTATTAACAATTTAAATATAATTATGAATTTGAGTGTGTGTAAACATTGCTTATTGAGAATTGAAGTCTAAGAAAACATTTATTGACGTGTGTGTGTGAAACTATCATTAATTTGTGGCTACATAATTAAAAGTAAACGACATACATATACTTTCAACAGAGTAACGAAAAATATATACTTTAAAATTATAACTATTTTCTTTGATTTGACAATAAATTTATATTATATTATAAAATTCATTGGAATGAATATGTTACATTTTTACATTGTGATGAAAGAAAAAGTAACATTGATGTATAAAAAATTTAAAATAGCTTTGAGTTAATGGTTATTATATTTTAAGAAAATCATTTTTTATTTGAAAAAAAGATCTTCTGTTTTTAAATTTCTTATTAACATTAAATTTCATATATATTGTTTTATTTCTATTTTTATTGTCCCACAAATGATAAAGGTAATTCGAAGCATCAGATAATAATTGCGATAGTTGTGAGATGCTCCAATATTGATAACCCTACTTTGATGTAAACTAGATATCGTCAATTTAATTATTTCTAGAATTTCATCCTGGCTTGACGATTTCTTTCAGTTTGATTTCAGTTCCAAAGGTGTGGTTTCTCCTAGGATTTTACCCAAGTGCTGAATCAAATCTCTGAATATGCCAAGCATTTGAAGATAGTGCTGTGAATGAACGTACAACAATTCATTGGTTTCACAAATCCAGATCCGGAGACTTGTCGCTCTGCGATGAAGCAGGTGGCTGATGGAATAGTCAAGTAACACACTATGAATAGCTACCAAAAATGTTTTTTAATGGTCCCTGTGGACCTGTACTCGCTGCAATTGGAATATGTGAAAAAGAAAAGAGCCAATACTGGCTCATCGCAAGGGTGTACTTGATAGATAACGGGAGCTTGCTTGTCACGCAACTGACCAAGATTACCATACAATGACTGCTTGGGAGAATTTGTGTAATCCTCTTTACTCACATGACTCTGCAACATTAGATCACAACTTCTTGTATATCCAGGACAATCCTCATCGCATTATGTCTTTACCAATGAAGCAGACTTGCGCTAAGCACTCATGGACTTCTTTGTGTTAAGAACCATCGAGTTTTACCAAAAAGAGATTGAAAACTGAAGACTCGTTGGCAGAAGGTGCTGGTTGCCGGTGGTGATTACTTCGAGGACTTACAATAGGAAGCTGATCATGAAAAATGGCAAGAACTGTCTTGTTACACATTGTAATCTTGCCTTGCAACATCAGATTGTTTATTCTATAATAGTAATATTCTATAGTAGTAATAATTCTATAAAAGAAATTCGTTAATCAATACCAAAAATTTAATTAATAGAAATATAAACATGACTGAAAAATATTGCTAAAAATTTCAGTAAACTAAAAAATATGTTGCATCATTGAACAAAAGCATACAAATTTCTCTCTCTAAAATATTTCTTGAAATATTCTTCGTATTATGTATAAGTTTTATTTATTGAAAGTGCTTTATCCAATTTCTAAAATGACTGATCAATAATCCGTTCCATTAGGCAGATATATACATATTAAAGTAAGTACGAAATTACAATGTAAACTTAAAACTATATCTTTATCAATAATTAAATTCAATCATTATTAATCGAGAGGTTGGAATTGCAACAAATTATCTTGAATTTAATTTTAAAAATAAAGAAATCACTTCAATATTTTCTGTGTGATACAAAAATTTGTAGAATTGGATAAAAATCTTATTGATATTTTCTTAAATATTTTGTTTTATATAGCAGAATATTAAATTGAAATAAACATTAAAATACCTTTAATAACTAATAATGTTTAACTTTTTAAGGATTTTTTTGTATTACACCAAGCTACAGTAAACTTTACTTAGATATTTACTATTTATATAAAATTAAAATCACAATGATTAACACATTTGATAAAAATAATGGAAATCGATAATATTTTTATTATATTTAGATGTTCTGCTGGCACAAGCATATATTGGAACTACTATTTGTATTATTACTTGAATAGAAGCAAAAATGTCATGGAATTCATCACAATTCAAAGTAAAGTTTATCTATTTTAGTGATTCAATTTCTCTATTCAAAAGAAAGAATAATTCGATCATTTTCTAACTTTATACAAACTGTAACAACATGTGAATTGCAACAAAGTTCTTCCAAAACTACAAGTATCGATATTCTTAGAGTACTTATACTTTTAAAACTGTCCTTCTACTTATAGTTATTTACAAAAGAGAGTCTTCATTCATAACAAGCACAGGGGAGGAATCGTGATTTATTTCTTGTTTGAATGCATTTTATGTACGCACAATTGATTTTAGTTACTATTGATTTTTCTGAAGACGAAAATTTGTATTTACAAAGATGCATATATGTTTTCTGAAGATGAGACAGAAATATATTTCATCGCCCGTTTCGTTTCTACTACTTATGACATAAAAGCTTGAGGCATTTTCAGCAAAGGATGATATTTCGTGGAGGAAAAAGTAGATACATTCTTTCTATTTTTCATTGATCATGGTAAGAAATATTGCTCTCTAGAATTACCTTGTTATACGAAATAAAATACATTATTATTCATACATTTATTTGTAATAACTGTTTATTTAGAATGCAAGTGAAATAACTTTTACAAACTTAGAAGAAAAATCTCAATTATTTTTAATCAGTCAAATTAAATTCTCAAATGTATATTAATTGTTGTTGAATAAACTGTTCTATAATATATAATTTGAAATGTTTCTGTACCTGGCCTTAATATCCATTCTTCATTATTTTTATTACCGTTACTTGAGCATATTAATCTGGTGCGACAAAGCAAAATTTAATATTTAAAATTTACCCTCCAATTGATTTTAAAGAAATAATACGAAAATCTTGCATATTTTAAAAAAAAAAAACTTTATTTTGTTTTATGTTTTTGTATAAATACAAAATTATGAGCGAGGACAGTAGTTTTTGAATTTAAAATTAATAGTTTCAAGTTTAAGCATAGTTCGTCCTCTAATAATTGTAATTCCTTAATTACTATAGATGTATTTATTTTTAAATCCCATTGATTCATTTTTATTATTATTGAAAAGGATATATTTGAATAATTATATTTCTGACAACTCCTCTATTTTTTATATTGTTAAACTTAAAGTATATATTTTAATTTTTTTAACAATAAAACTTTTTTAAAAATAAAGCTAGTTAAATTTAATAATTGAAAATAACAGATTAAAGAATTGTCATAATAATTTTCTTCAAATGCTATCTTTTAAATTGTTCAATGTCTTCAAATGGTGGCATAACAAGATAAAAAAATGAAAGATCATATTTACATACTTAAATATAGGCATTCATGGTATATATACACTGCACGATATTGAAAATGCGACACCAAGAAGGAGTGGCCAGAAAATTGTTCAAATATCAGGGTAATAGCACCTTAAAGAATTTTGCAAATGATGTAAAATGTGCAGCTCTCCAGCACACGTAAGATAAGATATTATGTGGTATACCAGCAGAGTAAGCAATATTCATGCCATTATTGCTGCTTAGAAAATAATCATCGCAAGTTTCTTCTTGCAAATAATACCTATGATTGCATAAAATGCCAGGCCAACGTTGATGCAGTTAGTACCAGCAGACAAACCAGCTTACGAGAGTCATGGTGATCGGATTGAGAAGGGCAGACTGCTTTTTGCTTTGAATTACAACTAACAGACGCCTGGGTGAGTCCACAGTGCCCTGGTTATGAAGAAAATAATAGGAACAAGGAACTTTGTAACGTTTGTGATGTGCCGGAGCAGCCAAAGTAATGTCAGCATACTTGGATTGACGTATCGCATGGGAGGTAAATTTATTTAATCACCAGCAAGAATCCCAGTACCAAACCCAATGAGGGATTGACCAGTTGGATTGAATATTCTGGGGGAGGGGGATATATAGAGAGAGAGACCTTCGGTGAACAGAAGTGGCTATTTGAGGAGAAATTGAAACACTATGAAAATTAGTAGTTAACAAGTGAACATTAATGAAGTTAATGACTTTGAAAAGTGTTCTTTATTATAATAAATGAGTATAAATATGTATTTATATGTAATTATCTCGGTAAATATATTTGGCTACTCAAAGTCTTTGCAATGAGGAGCAGGAAATATCACTTTTCCTGTAGTTATAAATGTGAGCAACACTGATAGTTCCATTAAAATTTCAGTGGTTGCTGGTGTAGAAGAGAGGTTGGGAAACCTCATGCTTTGCTGAGGAGGTACTTGATGGAAACCAACAGAAAAGATATTAACTGGAATCCTCTAAATCTGTACTCGCATCCTTATTTTGTTTGCAGTCGTAATCAGGTTTTGGAATAATGATGTATCTGTTGTCAAAGATGAAAGTGACTAGGCTCACTATTTGTGTACTTGCTTCTTTATTGGAAACTATGTACCAGGCGATACGAAGGCTATCTCTCGGTGTGGTGAAGTGCCATGATCTGGTGAGTGGGCATATGGTTTCATAGTACATGTGGGAACCAGGTTCACCGCAAGCTTGGTTGTGATTATCGCCAATTCTATACAAGTAGCTAGGGAACGGTCCATGGCAGGTGACAAATATCGTTAGTTGACTTGGCAAACACTGTTGGTTAATGCTGACTATTGGCAATATTGAGTGAACTAGTCTCCCAGTCGTTGCCTGTTCCTACTGTAGTTACCAAAAACGGATAAGGTTATTTTTTGTTACACTTTAAAGTAAGACCTCGTTGTTGGGAGAGTGATTTCAGGTTCAGTTAGGGTAGTTGCTTCTTTAGCAAGTGCATTTGCTATATCGTTGCCTCCATGGCCTACATGCCTTTTTATCCATCTAAGAGATATGTTAATTTGATCATTAAGTTCGTGATGGATTTGTTGGGCAAAAGGACAAGTTGATTTTGGATTGCTGAGTGCCAGGAGACTTGATTGTCCGTCCAAATTACAAACAAATCTGTTTTATTCTTGGCCCAGTTGATTGCTTGGTGTATAGCGTAAAGTTCAGCCTGGATGGCCATGCAAGTTGAGTTCAGTTTGAATGCACAATTTTGTTTTCTTTCATTGCTACAAAAGCCACTCCTACGCCTTCATTCATTTTTAAACGATCCGTATAGATATTTAGACCTGTTGAAGTAATATTTGGGTTGCTGTCTAAAGACGTACAAAATGCGTAGTCCACCCTGAAGACTCCCGGGTGTATAGTTAGAGTTTAGAGTACCTGATTTATCCTCAACAGCTTCCTTACTAGCAACTTTAATAAACATTTTGTAATCAGCTGCAGTACTGATGATGAGGTGGAGGGGTGGTACGCCAGAAATCACTTACAGCGCAGCCTTGGACGTTGTTTGAAAAGCATCCGTAAAGCTAAGGAGAAACTTTCATTGGATCTTTTCCAGTAGAATTTATTCTTTACTCTAAACTCCCCTCCCCAAAGTGCCAGGAGCACTTTGGGGAGAGGAATCCTCTCTACTATTAGAGAATTGTACCTTTTACATACTCTAATATTATAGAGTAGCTGAGAGAATTGTAGCATGTTCTACAATTCTCTCAGCTACTGTTCTATGGAGCACTTCCCGTTGTCTTCGGGAGAAACCCCAAATGGCTCCTGCAATTCGAAGGAGTTTCTGGTGGATTATAGAAGCTTTCGTACATTATTTCTTGATATGCTTAGGCCAGTTCACCTTTTTATCAAGTTTTACACCATCAAGTTTGAGAGATTTGCATCTTTTTATTCTGGAGCCTTGCCAGAACAGTTTCGGCCCGTACTGAAGCGTAGTAAACTGTAAGTAATATGATTTCTCAATTGATATGCTTAAATTGTAGCTTTCTGTCCAATTTCTAAACTTATCAAGAGCTATAGTTGTGATTCGGCCAAGTTTCTTTTCTTTATCCGCAGACACAACAAAGTAAAATTGTCTGAAAAAGCCTTTACTGCAACCATACATCTTGGATCAATGCTCAGATCGATGATGTTGCTGTAAAATCGGGGATCATCAGTTAAAATGAGGTTGTTCCACTGTATTGTCCATGTCCATTGTTAATGGCACGCAAATAAGTATATTTTTGATACAATTTTTTATGAAACAATGTATATTATACGGACAATCTACACAGTGTATACCATATGGACAATCTATATGGTAGCAAATGACATCGATAGCCATGAGTGAATACTGAACGATGTCAATATGTTGTGCTGTGATTCGCGATGTCATTAAGTGATCCATCATTACCTTGCACATAATATATCTGTCATGATGTTGACTGGACATGATGTCCAGTCGTTTAACAAGGTGGGTCCATTTTTCAATCACGTTTCCAGTGATTAAAGATCAGCATCACATTCCTGTAGTTTGATCACCGTTTTCTGGGAAATTTAATTCGCAATCCTCATAAGCTACCAATCTTCCCCAAGCAAAATGAATATCTTTTGTGAGAACAGTTCAATGTCTTTTGCGAAATTTAATCAATCAGTTTACGTAACAAAAACATAAATAAAACAATTGTGGTTTTCATAGCCACAATTTCTTTTCCCTTTGCTTGCAATAAACACTGCAATCCCTTAAAATAATCGAATAAGCTGAAAAGCTAATGATTTACATATCTTAACTTTATACATCTATAATAACTGTAACTGTCATCTTTAAGATGAAAATATTATAGTTTGAAAAAAGTGTGACTGATTATAACATGAAATAGATCTGGGTGAAAGATATTTTGGTTTTTTTAATACATAAAAAATAATTTAATAATAGTGATTTCCACTTTCACATCTACTTTTAAAAAATGGAAATTAATTTTATTGTAAAAAATTTTATAGAAATTGGGAATGTTTTAATGAAAATAAAGATTTTCTGAATTTGATGTTGCATAGAGATAAAGAATATTTCAAAGCATAAAGTTCTTAATTGAAATATTGTTAATGGATTAAAATCAGTTACTTTCTAGGCAGTACTTTCATTCCCAAATTTCAATATCTTAAATTAATATTTGAACAATGCAAATCAGAATCCAAAATTCTCTTTCAAACTAATCATTGTATTCCCTTATTGTACATAATTTAATAAGTGATAATAGAATAGTTTACTAAATTTATTTATTTATAGTCTCTCTGAAGAAAGCTAATTTAATTCATATTTGAATTATTTAAACTTGAAGTACTTAGTGAATTTCACAGACATTTCTATTTGATATCCTTTCTTAAGATATTTTAGATATCTATATTTTAATATTAAACCATTTAAAATAAAAATTACTTTACTTCAAAGATTAAATTAATCTCAAAAAATAGAATATAAATATAGAAATAAAATGAATTAAGAAAAAGTGATAAATATGTTATCTGTATCGGAGATTACTTGAGATATAATGGATATTTAAATGCACTCTATTCTCATTAAATGTATCTATTTTATTGGCGTTTATATATATATATATATATATATATATATATATATATATATATATATATATATATATACCGGGTGAGCCAAAAGTTCGTTACAATTTTAAAAATTCATAAAAATTCATAAAAAAAAGAAAGTGAGGTAAAGAAGTGCGGTTTTCAAGCAAGGACTCACAAGGTAGTCGAATTTTTTTAGCAGTAAAAAAAGTTTTAGTTAAAAAAGTTACCTATAGATGGCGCTGACATCGAGAATTTAGCAGAATTATGCAAATTAATCTTGCGATAAAAGGCCGTGATACTCGAGAATTTCTCCTTCTCTTTAGAATGTTATCATTATCCGATCGAGCGTTGTTGGTGAAGTTGTTCTATTTGAACGAGAGTCAGCAACTATTGCGTAGCGAAAATTTCGCACGACGAAAGGACTGAAGACGAAGAAAGGCCCCCTATCTTGTCCTGGAATAGTCAAGCTTGTCAAGTTCAAGGAAACTGGCTCTTTGGAGGATCGGCCACGCAGTGGAAGACCCTCGTTGGCGAAGAGCCGAATTACTGCAGTGGAAACCACAATGAATGATTTAGTGGCGGAATCGTCCATTGGGAGTAGCAGTGCTCGCGAAGCTGGAAGAATATTGGATGTGCCTCAATCATCGATTCGACGTATCCTCCACGAAATATTGCATCTCTATCCCTACAAACTGCAGTCACTGGAGGAGTTACAACCGGGAGACACGGCTATGCGGGAATCATTTCCCGAGTGGGCTATGGCAATAATCGAAAACAACCCTCAGTGGTTGTTCAACGTTTTCTGGACGGATGAGGCACACTACACGGGGATGTCAACATCCATAACACTCGTATATGGGCAACATCTAATCCTCGTGAATACACGAGGAAATCTCTGCATCCAGCGAAGCTGACAGTCTGGTGTGGCTTCACCTCATCTTTCATTGTCGGAAATTTCTTCTTTGAAGAACCGTGTCCCAGATTTGGTTTGAAAGCGTGCACAGTAACCGCTAAGCTCACTCTCTTGCGTGACAAAGTCGTGCCCGCTTTAAATCAAAGAGGTGTGTTATCTGTAATAAACTTTATGCAGGATGGCGCACCACCACATTATGCCAATCCAGTAAAACGATTCTTTTTCAGTACCTTGGTGAAGAGAGACTGATCAGTCGAGGTTGCAAGATCGCATGGCCTCCACGATCACCCGATCTCATTCCTGTCGACTTCTGGTTGTTGGGCTATTTGAAATCACGTGTGTACCGTTCATCTCCTTCAACATTGGCCGAATTCAAAGATTCCATCTGTTGTGAGGTTTCTGCAATTCATTCCGACATATTGCATTTAGCTGTAACGGGCGTTGCGAGTCGCCTTAGTTGTGTCGTACAATGTACTGGAGGTCATACTGAACAACTCTTATAATCGGAATAAATGAATGGAGCGTACTGTTGTCCTTTTCTTTGGGTTTCGGACAGTCAACGCCATCTAGGTGATTTTTTTAACTAAAACTTTTTTTGCTGCAAAAAAAAAAATCCGACTACCTTGTGAGCCCTTTCTTGCAAACCGCACTTCTTTATCTTACTTTCTTCTTTTTTTTATGAATTTTTAAAATTGTAACGAACTTTTGGCTCATCCGGTATATATATATATATATATATATATATATATATATATATATATATATATATATATATATATATATATATATATATATATAAACCTTAGAGCACAGCATTTTTTACATTAGAATTAAACGAAAATCTAGTATTGCATTAAATCTATTTTCTCAAATTCATATGTTAAATGTGTATCCTTTTACTGTAATTTTTCAGTTTTAGATTTTATTTGGAAGTCAGAAAACATAATATGAAAATAAAGAACGAAATTCAATATTATTATCTTAATCTTAATTATCCATATTATGAAGAATGTCTGAGAACAGTAACTGTGAAACATAAACTGTTTCTGAAAGATATATCTGAAAAATAACTTAAAACACGTCTTTTATTATTGTGAATTGTATTTGATTTTCTTAAGCTGAGATTTTCTAAGAAGTAAACAACAGACATAATTTTGATTTCATTCATGATTTTATTGTACACATTGTTGTTAGGTAGGGAATCTTTTACTCTCATTTTTATAAGTGTTTCTTCACAAATAAATACAGCTACCTTATGCATGTGAAAAAACTCTATATTTCTTAATACAGCACAGCTTATATGACTAAACAGGATTCCAATATGTCAACTCAAGAATTAAATTTAACATTTAATCATTGTACCAAATTATGAGGTGCTTGTTTATGCTCAGTAGCCTCAATTGGCATATATAACCAACAAAAAATACATCGCAAACATCTATTTTAACAGCACTGCCTCTTTATTAACTACATACATTCAACCTGAGGCATATAAAATGATGAAATATCGAATCAATAATTTGTAAAATAAGGTGTCAAAATGTGATTGGTTTTTATCAAAAATCAGTTTTAAATTGCAAAATATACAATAATAAAAAAATTGTGATATTGACTTACGATGATTATTGTGTTATAATTTCTTTCGTGCATGTTATTATTTAAAATGCATTAAGCATTGCTATTCATTCCAATTTTAAGAAAATTATTAAAAAAGATTAATTATAATTTTTATAAATCTTAACTGACACATTTTGAAAATAAGTTTAAATGTAATAATTTTGCATGCATGTTGAAACATTTCAAATTAGTTATTAGTTAATTCAAAATTTTATTTACTTGAGTTTTCCTATATCCATGTATTTTTAATCTAATTTTCAAAATTAAAATATATAGAAATACTAAATTTTAGGTTGATTCCTATTTTTTTAAATACAAAACTTTTATTCAGGAAAAAAATGATGTAAATTTTAAAAATGAGCAAAAATCAGGTTCTTTCATTATTAAATTAATAGCTCTTCAATTTTGGATTTGTCTAAAGTTGCACTGATTTTAAAAAGTAGATAAAATTTGAAAATATATTTAACATGCATCTAAGTATGACTCTCATAATACACTGTCTCATATACTATGTTGTGAAAATATTCAAATTTAAATTTGCTTTTTAATATAACTTAAAAAGCTTAAAATGAAATTAAATTAATATTTTTTTTGCCTTTTACAAATTATCTATAAGGATTATATTCTTGGATAAATAATATAGCATAAATATGCCATATAATTCATTATTTATAGTAAAAATTATTTTATAACTATATTCTCGAAGTTAAGGTTATATATTTATATTTTCAGCTTTTATATCTTACAAACGAAAAACTCTGAGCATCAAAAAATCGACACATTTGGTATACGTTTATAAGGAATTAAGTATCTTATTCGTATTTAAAGTAAGTTATTACTTTATTTTTTTGACTATTTTAAGGAAGACATCTTAAATGTGTGAAAGGTTTACAATCTTTTTATAAATTTACAAATTTAACATGTGGAGTTAATAATTTCATAAGTATTCTTTGCAACAGATTAGTATACTCATTAAAAATCTGGATTTTTCCTTTTCATATTTATCTGACAAATGTAATTGCAAATTGCTTAAAGTGCAATTTATTTATATTATCTATACACAGTATCTATTTTTAATAATAAACACTTTCAAGGTTATGTTATAAAAAATTTCAATTAATACATAAAATTCCCTAAATTTAAGTTCAAGATTGTTTTGTAAAATAAAATGGAAACTTGTAGTGTTGATATTTGCTTACTAAGAAGATATAATATAAGTTGATAAATATATAACTTTGAGAAATAACACAAAAAATTACTTAAGAAGTGTTCTCCTTAGATATATAAGTAATACACTTTTTTGATGTAAAAATTTAAATATCTGTAATACTTGTTTCCAATAATCTTATTTACGTTTCATGCGAATCAATATATGATTAACATAAAAATAAGATAATTTGAAGCATGAATTAAATACAATAACTCTGAAATAAAAGTAATTCTTACAAAAGCTTCTCCGAATTTCAGTGTTCAATAAATGCCTCTCTAAATCAAATTTCTTTCTTCTTCTTCAAAAGAAAATCAAATTAAACCTCAACTAGTTTGAATATTTTTCTGAAATTTGCCTTTTTCATTCAACTATTGATTTCAATAAATCAGCATAAAAATGCACTAATAAAAATACATAAAAAGCTCATGTTTTTTTCACGGTGAAAAAGCATAGCGTAAAGTAAAGTGAATTTTACGAAATTAACGCAATACTTGTATATAAGAAATGAATAAAATGAAGAAAATGTCGAGTACTTTTTGCATGAAATCATTTTATATTTCCTTAAATAAAATGAAAAAATTAATTTTATTTTGTACATGGAATATTAAGTTTTAGCTTAGGATCTTAAAGAAGATAAAATGTGTTTTTTTTTCAATTCAAAAATGAAATTATTAACTTTATTTTCAAAAAGTATATACGATTGAAGGAACTCTTAACTTGACCAAATGATCAATTTAACTAGAAATGAATGTAAGTTAATTATATTTTTATGCACACACACACTCACACACATTAAGTGTTTCTTCATTTTTACTGTGGTGATTGAAGTTATTATCCTTAACATTACTTTTTACAGCAGTTTTTTATGCTTAATCTAATTTTTACTTGAATCAGTTAAGATAATTACTTCCAAATGAAAATAAGTACGAGTAAAATTTTATTTTGAAAAAAATGCTTAGACTAACACCTTATATTATATTAGATAGTTTTAATATCTTTGTAACAAAAATTAATTATACTATGCTTAGATTACAAATATAGGATCAATTAATAAATAATTTGTGTAATTGCACGCATTAAATTGCATATTAACCCTATTATATATTTTAATATTATTATATTTCATTACATATTACTCTGCAAAAATAAAGTATCTTAAAATTTTTGCACACTTAAGTCAGTTTTATTAACATTCATTTATAAGAACACAGTCATCCACAAATGTGTAACAAAAGTCATTAACTATGAAAAACATCAGCAACTATTATTTCCATTTGCATATTTTTCCCTTTCTACTATATATGTATTTATGTATACATGTATGTATACCTGTAAGCAGTGGTAAATACGTAAATAAATAAATAAAAATATTCAACAAATTGAAAACAAAAGGATTTTTAAACTTATTTTTTTTAGAATTTTATATTTAGGTCAACCTTTATTTCATCAATTTCTTAAACATGTTTAAGGAATTTTGAAGCATATAAATAACAATTTATTTAATTATTTCACTTCCTATTATTTAAAATTCAGAAAAATGAAGCAGAACTGTATTGCTGTAGATATTATTTAAATGTATATAGAAAAGTAAAGTGAAAGAAATATAAGTAAATGAATGCCGTGTGCCAGATAAACTTAATAAAATTACTAGTAGCTGATAAAAAAAAGCTTTATTTTTCTTTGAAATTGGCGTAATTGTTACCTAGTAAAATCTAAGTTTCGTTGCACAAAGATTTTCTATATTTGCTTAAGTGGATTATATTTTAATGCTTCTTTATTGGCTTAATGTTATTTTAAGCCAAAGTAATTGACATTTTTTTTTAGATTTTAAAGTTAGTTTCAGGTTTTAAAAGTTTATGTCGGCATAAATTTAGAGTTGAAATTGAATCCAATAAAATAATGTAAAGACGAATGGAAAAAACAATAACTTAACAAAATACTATGAAATTATTGGGAATAATTCATTAATATATACAAATTTTATATTTAATATGTGTTTAGCTCTTTTTTAATATAAATTTAGCTTAAATTACCTTCTACAAATAACAAATTGTGGATTAAGAAACAACAAATATAATCTCAAATTTAAATTTGAGATATTATTCAATACCGAATATGGAATCCTAATTAGCTTATATCAATTTTTAGAAAATGAATATGAAATTAATTTCTGAGTTACTACAAATAATTAATTAAAAACAATATATATGATGTTGAAGTATTTCATCAGAATCATTATCTTCACAAAATATAACTATATTTTATAGCATATTGTGTAAATAAATAGCATATTTTAATAAGTACAAAGTTTTTTTTTAAAAACACTATATATAAAAACAATAAGGAAATGAAAAATTCAAACAAAATACAAATGCTGAAAGTAGCTCTATATTCTTCGTTATATGTGTATACCCTAAACTTGCAAATAAATATAGAGAATCTATCATTTTAATGATATTTCAAATTTTTGAGAAATATCTTTGAAAATTAAAAATTAATCTTGAAATACAAAACGTTTAAAAATTTATCAGAAGATATGCAAAGAAATTAAATTTTATTTAAAATTTAAATACTGAGATCCTTCGTTATTTTATGTTTGTATATGTTAAATTGAGTTATATTATAATATTCAAATAAGATGTAACGTAAACATTGTTGTAATCATATAAAAGTTAATTATTAAAGTCGTTAATCATTTGTTGTTTGAAATTGTTTTTAAAAGTGAAATAGATTTGTAAGTATGATAATGCAATATTTAAAAGTGTTAAAACAGGGTTACACCAGAGAAAAACTTTAACATCACTTCATTCAAAAAAAATTAGGAAATCAGACTAATTGAAAAAATTAAATTCAAACATTTATAAATGTAATTATTAAGTTATACTAAATCACTCAAATTTTTGAGAGATAAAGCTTTTTTAATGTAATCAACATATATCAATAATTATTTAACAACAGAAATAGAATAAAAAAAAGCCTTTAGTAAAAAATGTCACCAAACTAAGTTTGAACATTTAATCATTTAATTTACCTTGATATATATATATATATATAAATTTATATATATATATATATATATAATAAATATTTATATATATATATATATAAACATATATATTTATATATATATATATATACACATATATATATATATAATATATATATTTATATATATATATATATATATATATATATATATATATATGTATATATAAATATATATTATATATATATATATATATATATATATATATATATATATATATATATATATATATATATATATATATATATATATATATATATATATATATATATATATATATATATATATATATATATATATATATATATATATATATATATATATATATATATATATACATATGCACCCGGGGCAAAGCATCGGCGGCTAAGAAGTCGCTGTTTCTGGCTTGTTCCTTGGATATCAGGGAACAATAGATTACTAGACTATGTTGCAGTATTATTACTAATAGACTATATTTTATTATCAGATATAATCTATTAATAATATACTTATTATTAATAGACTATATCGGAATATTCATAAATATAAAAAATACATAAATACATTAAAGGTTTTATTTACTGAATCATTTCCAATTTTTTAAAGGTATTTTAGACTTATTTATAATGGAAAATTTGAAATCACAAAAAAATACTAAAGTACTTAATATGATTTACTAAAGGCTTTTGTTTTATTCTATTTCTGTTGTTAAATAAATATTGACATGTGTTGATTATATTAAAAATACTTAGGCATAAGAAATACTTAGATGTATTATGCATTTATCTCAAATTATTAATGTTTAAATAATTTATCGGGTGCTAAAACGTATTCAAAGGAACTAATTTTCAAATATTAATTAAGTAAGATTTATCATAAAATGTATAACTTTTATTAATAAATCTCTAAAAATTCTTATTTAAGATATTTAAGACATTGTGTTAAAAATAAGTAATTCATAATGTGATCATATTTCAAAAATTTTTAGCAGTGGTTAGCTTCCCTAACTTCGAAGCAGTAGGTCCAGAGTTCCAATACTGATCTGGGTATGGATCAGTATTCGATGACTTTTTTTCTGTGTGCGTTTCCTTATTCCTTCAAATTCATGGCGCACCCACTATGTGCGAAATGGTATAACATGCCATCACACTGCTACTTGTAAAGTTGAATAGGTATATCCTAAATGTATATCCAGCCGTTTGAAAAAGTAATCACCATGCTCACAAAATTTTACAATTTATCCTAAATTCGTCAGTTTGCAAAAAATTCATAAATTTGTTCTTGCTGGGAAATGTGCAGTGATGAATAGGAGATTATGTTTAAAAATAATATATATTATAAGGCCGTTGTTTCATTTAAATTAACCATTTATAATATATGGATATCCTAGTTTTTGTTTCGTTATAATACATGGATTTAGTATGTATTTTATTTCATCATTTAAATTGTTTTCTAAATTTTCGATTATTTTACTATAGATTGAAATAATTAAAATACTGTTGATTTACTATCAACATAGTTAAAATGTTACTTAATTTCCTATTTAATATTAAATTATTTTTTAATTTTTCATAAACTGGTTAGTTCCTGAAATTTAATACATAGAAAACGTATTATAAATTACAAATCAATAGGATTTTATACCTAAAGAATTTAAAAATAAACACAATTTAATTTTTTTGTCATAAATAAAATGTTGAAATAAATTAAATTCTACAAAATATATGTAGTGTTCAGACATCATCGCGGGAGGGCGTGTCACTCACATCAAGGGGAGAAATAAATATAAGAGAGAAAGGAGAAGCGTTCCTCCAATTGACGCAAAAGGTCAGTTGTAATTATTCGTTTCTATAAAATTCTTATAAATAAAGGGAGATATTTTTTTTTTAAGTGACAGTGTTTGGGATGCCCCGTAGCGTGATCCCATAGCCGAAATGACACTAAACTTGAAACACCAACTATTTAGACTAATCAAGAGATAAGAAAAAAATTCCTTAAAAAGATTTAACTCCAAAAGTTACCATTAGGGCATTTTGTGGCGCTACAGTAGCTTACAATAACGAGAATTAGCATAAAACACGGGTATCAAAGAAAAATCTAAATACTGTGTGATGACAGTGTCAGTAATAAGAGCTATAAAAGCAAATAGTATACATCTCCGACAAGTAATCTAAGCTGAGGTAAACGAGCTCCAGTGGCCATGCCTCTCACGTTACCATGCTTAGGTTAGTGGAGTATCAAATTTGTCTATTCTTAAGGACAGTGTAACGAAAACAGGGCGTAATTTTTCTCCTGATATGTTGTGCACAGAATACACGATGTTATTTCTGAGAACGGTGCTTATATTGAATGTGGTCTAATTTCTCAACGGCGAAATTAATGTAGTAAATAAACATTAATAATTTAACTGTACGATTGTATGAGTTAGTATTTTTCTTTTCTCACATATTATACATTGTAAAGCGCCTCCAAATGACATAGTGGTGATTTTTAGAATTAAAATTGTTTCAAGGAATCCTTTTTCCCGTGTTTTTATTAGACTAAATACCAAAATTGGTGCCATTTCAGCAATTAGATCGAGCTACACTGTCACCTTAAAAAAAGATCACCCTACATATCCATAAAATGTGTCGCGCAAACAATTTGATTGTTTATTCATGAGAATCACCAAATGAAGCAAAATTCCACGATAAGGGAAACTACAGTGGCTCAGATGACAGCATTTTGTGGATGAATAGAAGAGAAACAGCAATTTAATACGAAGTCAACCCTTTATTGGCTTTTTCACTTGTTTGGACATATTTTGTGAATATCACTGAGCAGTTAAAATTGTTATACTTTAAAGTGGTAAATATAATAATTTAAAAATGTTTAGAGGGGCTAAAAAATAGGATCTTAAATATATTGCAGAAGAGATAGATGAGTCAGAGACCCCTGATATGAAAGTGATTGATTTAAGAAATATAATTATTAACAGAACGCATTATAAAAATCTTAAAGTTTTCGTAGAACAATTCATTGATTCCGTAATAGTAGATAGAATGTTCAGGGCAGAATGGCTAGCGCAAATTGAATCAGAAAGTGTTAAGTCAGAGAGCTCTAGATTAAATACGGAAACACAAATTGAAAAAATAAATCTAGAAAAGGACAAACTAAATTCTTAGAAAGAAGAGAACCCAAATTTAGAAAAGCTAGAGATTAAATAATGCTGCCCGAGAATGTTATAATGGACGCAATGTTATACTGATGGTCTTTGGAGAGGTATTTTAGAAGCAAAAATGTACCCGAGGAGTTTAGACGGGGAATTTTATTAAGCCTTCTGGGAGAAAAGGCCGTCAATATCCTAGTTTACGTCAAAGATTAAATAAATAATGATAAATTGAAAAACGCAATTTTAAAAGAATATGAGCCAACACCTTTAATTTGCTTGCAAAATTTTAAAAACCTCTTCGTATGTCAGGTGAGACACAAGTGCAATTGCTTCTCATTTATCCACTTATTGAGAGCAATATTGCAGATTAAGAAATGTGTGTGAATGATTTAAATACTTTAAAAGAATTAACAGTTAGCGATAAGTTATACCAGACTGTGGAATAATGAAACCACGATGCACGTAAATGGTGAACAAAAGCAAGGTTTAAGTTAACGAAAATGGGGAAAGAATGCGATATTTATTTCGCATCGAAGGAAAAATCATTGGTTGATATATATACACATTATCAAAAATCTCAATCTGATACCCGGGATAATCATAGTACGCGAATAAATTCTAAATATATAGCACCTCACTTTCGGCGCGAAAAGGCAAAACCGAAATCAAATAAAGCTGAAATAAATAAAAAGAAGAATGCTACATAAGGGGAGAAAACCATTTGGCGGGAGATGGTGGAGAAAATATTCAAAGAAGAAAGCTAAAGAAAACGCAGCGGTTAAGATATCCCCCCCCAAAGGGCATATGCAGACCTTTACCCTCTGAAGTATGAGTCAGTGTAAGTATAAGGGAAGGAGTGGAATTGCAAAGTATATTCGGAGATGGAAATTTTCGCTTGTAATTCGAAACTGCTTCCCAAAACTGATAATGGAGAACATGGAACAATTACCTTAAGTTCTAGTTTTGGGGAGAATATTGAGATGAAAATGATGAGAGCAACAGTGTCACTGAAAAGGAGTACCGTGTTAAATTATATAGTAGAATGCGTAGTTGCCCTGACTAATAAGCTTAATGGGTGGGTTGATACAACCGTTTCTATATGAGTCTCTTTTTGCGCACCAGGAGACTTATTTTAAAGAGGAAAATACAGAAATTCATGGGGTATTAGAAGAAGAATCTACAGCTTGTTTCTTGCAACAAATAAATGAAAAAAAGTAGTTTGTCGCAAAGAGGACAATAGCAGTTGCGCGAAAATAAAAAAAAAATGATCGGATACTCTAGACAAAGATTCTAAATTATTTTCGGTTTATGATAAATTAGATGAAGAACAAATTAACTATATTTCGTTAGAAAAGAATCGAGTATAATTAATACAAAATAAAGGTAATATTATTTTAATGAATGAATTAATTAATCATAAAGACCACATTCTTGGTGAGCCAGTTTTGCAATTAGTTTTACCAAAATGTAAATTAAGTAAAATATTAAAATTAGCTCATGAATCCGTTTTCGGGGCACAAAGGAAGTTAAGAAAACTAAATAACGAATTAAATATAGCTTTTACTGGCAAAATATAAATCAAGATATTTCAAAATTTGTTTAAACTTTTGAAGGGTGCCAACTTCATAAAGATGTTAAAATTGGCAAGATAGCACCCATTACTCCAGTAGCTAGTCCTGAGCTTATTTTTAAAATTGTAAATGTTGACATCATAGGTCCAGTTGGTGGATCATTTGAACAATCATCCAATTTATCTAGTAGAGAACACAAGTATATTATTCTTTGTCTTGTAAATCAAAATACTCCTTGACCCGAAGCTGCGCCGTTGAAATCAATTTCTGTGAAACGCTCTTGTGATGTTTATATTAACATTTTTACGAGAACTGGTAAATTCAATGTTATAACCAGCATTCAAAGGACTAATTGTACGTCCGATCTAACGCACGAATTATAGAGGCATATCAAGTCCAGAGGCATGGTTCAAATCCTAGATTCTCGTGTCCAGGTTATGCTCCTTCGAATGGTTTAGTGGAAAGATTGAACCGTGTGCTAAAATATATGTTGCACCGCATCATACAGGAGGATCCTATAGGTTGATATCTTCAACTACCATTTTTTTCTGTCCTTTTACAGAGAAGTTACAAACACCACCATTAGTGTCTCTCGTTTTAACTTCTTTATGGCAGAGAGGCTGAGGGTCCAATGGTTGTCCTTAAATCGTCGTTGGCAGGTGAAAGCAGAGTACCTACCAGCCTGTCTCAGTCAGCTGTTGACTATTTACAATAATTAAAAGTAAAACTGAAAAAGGCAAATGAAAGTGCATCGTTGATGACTGTCCCATGTTGACCCATTATCACGTTTACTGTAAAAAAAATTACATTGGGAAATTTACCATTTGTAACTATATTTTTTTATACATTTTTAGTCAAGTGTTTAAGAAGTGTTTATTTGCATGCTATTATTATTATTAAAAGTATTGTGTATAATTTTCTGTTGAGAAAATTGTTCTATGAGTATTATCTAGAATATTAAAATAATTTACAATTTACATAGTTTAATGCTGCTTATATTTTAGATACTTAATTGTGTAACATATTTGTTTATTTAAAACGCTCTTAATTTAAAATTGCAATTAATAGTTCGTAATATTCATTTTAAGGAGGACTATAGCCGTTTATCAGTTAAAGTTTTATTTCTTGTGTTTTATATATTTCTTGTATCTCAATTAGTCGAATAGATTCTATACTTGATTAACTTATGTATTTGTTATAATTTATTATTTGCACATTGATTGTCAAATTAAGTATCATAGAAATACTACAATACTGCATGGGGGTGTAGCGTTCTGACATCTTCGCCATTGGGCGTGTCGATCACTCACCTCAAAAGGGGGAAAATTTAAGAGAAAGGAGAAAAATTCATTTATCTGAAAAGTGAGGTCGATTATAATTATTTGTACATACATTTGTGACACATACACACACACATATATATATATTCAATCTTTTGTTCAATAAACTGCGTCGATTGAACAATCGGACTGTTCATTCATAAGGATAACCAAACGAACCAAAGTTCCTCGAGAAAGGAAACTGAAACGTATATTATGTATTTTTTCGTAAATATAATGATATTGATGGGATGCATGATTTTTATTAGAATACGCTTTAAATAAAAGTGATATTCGAAATTTAATATACTATCAAATTTTAGTAATTTTACTTTTTTTAATATCCCGCACCAACTGATTGCTCATAAATTGAGAAGTGTATGCGCAAAACGGAGAGGAAATGGATTGCATTGTACATAAATTATCATTGTCTCATAAATAACGCTGAAATACTTAATTCAAACCAATAAATATATTGCAAAAATATTCTTTTCAAAAATTTTGTAGTTAAGTTTCCGTAAGTGTATTTTTACAAAAAATCGTATTTAATAAAAAACACACACACACACACACACACATATATATATATATATATATATATATATATATATATATATATATATATATATATGTTTTCTACAACATTCGTAGAATTTATAAAGGAGAAATACACATATTTGAAAAAAATCCATTCATTCGCAAACTTGAGTTTAATACACTCTTCCAATGATGTAGAGATGGATTCTGCTTATGAAATTCTACAGCAAACCCATACATAAATTTGTACATATTTCATATTCTTCAAGGGAAATATCTCCCAAAGATTTTGCATACAAGCCACATTCATTTAGGTTAAAATCATTTCCTCAGCCCGAAACATTATTCATATTAAATTTGATATTTATCTTTTTATGTTTAATATGAATACGGATATGAGCTTAAAACTAGGAAGAATAATCGACATTTTCCATGATTCATTTTCCTAAAACTAGATATATTTCAAGTAAACTGAGCATTATAATTTTGAATGATTATTATTGAAATCCTTATCATAAGGAAAAATATTAAGAATTTATGCTCATAGAAAGTTTTATTTTTGATGTTTGAAAATACAGATTTAATAAATCTACTTCACGTATTCAAAAAAAAAAAAGATATTTATTAAATTTTAAATGATTTCTTCTTAGAAAAGGAATATTAAAAGCAATAAATTTGTGTTTAGTATTTAAATATTTCATCAGAAAAAGTAAATTCAGTTTTAAATTTGTTTTATCAGTTTTTTTTTTAAAAATAAATATTTTGAGGTATATTTTAGTAATATAATAAATTAGAATGTCAATAATTAATGTTCAAACAATAATATAACTTTTTCAGCTTTAAAGCATTCTTTTGTGAATTTGGAAAAATCAACTATTAAAAGTGGTTAAAATTGCATTGAGTGCGTAAAAAAATTTTGGATATTTCTAATGATAAATTTTTATAAGATAACAGAAAAGTAGTTTATTGGAATTTAATGCTAAACTTTGTTAAATGTCCTTGAAAGGTGATAATTTAAGCAGAAAGCTGGATCACATTTCGAATACATCCGCCAATTTGTATATATTTATTGAAAAAATCATTAATTTATTTCTTAAACTATTTTAAATAAATGAAAATTATAAAATAATATAAAACAAAATAACAATACAAGTACTTTATAATGTACTTGCATATAAGTACAATGGAAGTACTTATTTGATGTAGAAATATGTAAGAATTTAATGAAGATAAAGTGGTGTTTATAGGATATATCAGCTTAGATAACAATAATATGAAAATTTTACTTTCAGGTACAACAATTTTTGTAGTTAATTTTAAAAATATATTTTAATGAATAATTATGGTTATCATAGTTTAATTAGTAAACTCTAAGTTTATAATTAATTCCATTTTTAAAAATATTTAAGGTAAGAAAACACGCAAATAATATTCGTATGAAATTATGATATGGAATTATAAAAATATTAACGTTTTTCTGTTGGATAATTAAGTTTTTTTTAATTATCTGATAATATAAGTTTAATTTTATTTTCGCTTTGTATTTTACTTTCGAATATGCTAAATTTGCTTCAAATTTGATTTGTAAAGAAAAGTTACTTTTCACATATGAGATATCTTAAGAAATGTGGCTGACAGAAGTAACTGCTGCAAATTCAATAATCGGTGGAGGGGGGGGAGTTATGCTGTATATACACGCTGTCGCTGCAAAATGTCGTTGCAAAAGTCTTTCATCAAAAAATACAATTTTAAAGCATGAAAATTTATGCTATTCAAAGTTTCATAAAATTTTTAGTTCTTGCAATAAAGAAGATTTGAATCACCTAATTCAGTATGTTTTTAATTTTTATTATTTTCTTTTATAATTTAGAGTGTTTTGTTTGATTTAAGTTCTTGGTTATTTTTTACAAAAACAGAGGCAAAAAAGCTCTCAGAAGAGCATCCTTGGAAGGTTTTATCATGATTGAAACACGGAGAAGAAAATATAAATGTCTAACATTTTTAACACTCATTATTATTACATGGTGAAGTTCGACTTTCTCCAGATTTCGGTCTTTAACTGCAACACACACACATATATAATTTTTTATCTATTTTATCTATCTGTATATGTACTTACTTATATATATTTATTATGCTTAATTTATTATACTTATACAACAAAATTTCATGTTAAATCTCTATGGTAATGATATCTTTCCAATTTATTTTATTATCTGATACTTAGGAATCCTTCACAATAGACGACTTTTATCGCATGATAAAAATTCATCCAATATTTTATTGTTATAAGTTATTAAAAAACAAAAAACACACAATAGACTGCTCTTTTTCACACTGAGAAACGATATTTTATCGGGAACCAGTTTTTTTTTGTGATTTTTTAATAACTTCTCTATCGGGCGACCTTTTATTGTGCGTTAAAAGTTGTCTAGTGGGAAAGAGCCCTTATTGTTTCATTAAACATAAAGATTAATACAAAAATGTTTTTTATATTTATATATTTATTAAATAGAATAAAATAATGGAATTGTTGTAAGTTTTAATCAGAAGAATAGACGATCCAATTGACTAGCATTTATTTAGGGAAATTATACCTTTATTTCTAAATTAAAAAAGATAATACTTATGTATATATATATATATATATATATATTATAAAACTTAACCAACTCCTTAGATTCATGAATGTGAATATCTCATTCCTTGAAAAACTCATAATATTAAAACATGATCACGTGCATAACTTGTGCTGGTACACATAATAAATGTTTTTTAGGAAATTAAGAATGTTTTAATAATACAAGACATCTTCACAATTACATTTATTCAGTTTACACTACTTAATGTAATGCATTAAGATAGAAAATATCCCTGAAGAATTGGATAATTATGTCAAATCATGAAACATTGTTTCCTTTTGCAATTATATCTGGGTAATTATGTCAGTTGTAATTTGATATATTAACGTTAGTAAATTTATGTAGAACAAAATTTATATCAAAGATAAAAATAATACATAAACAAAGAAAGAAAAAATTAAAAAGTTTGAAAAGTAAAAAATTATAAATATATCTTTCAAAAAAATCTTAAAATTTACTTTGTTTCTGAGTGTAAATAACTTACATTTATATAAAATTATAAAATTCGAGAATTACAAGATAAAATTTCAGAAACAAATTATTAAAAATCAAATCCAAAAAAAATATATAAACTAAAATAAAAATCCGAAATTGCGTCTCTGAAAACTCTATTGAGTTAGTAGTATCTCAAAAGACAGTAAGCGGAATATGCGATGGAATGTTTTAAAATGTTTCGCTAATGTAAATTTGACTTAAGAGTTTTAACTTGATTCATTGTCTCTGGATTTTATTTCAGAAGTTTAATCTGGGTAAAATCAACAAATTTATCTTTTGTATCGGAAGCAAATTTTAGTATATTTTGTTGCCATAAATTGTGTTGTAGCTTATTTCTCTGTTCTAGGATGAAAAAATATTATTGATTTCAGTCAGAAATAAAATACGAATTTTCTAAATATATAGGAAAAAGCTGAATTTTTTGAGATGATACATTTTTTTATTTAATATATACATACAAATATATATTTTTGATCATTATCTTAATAATAATTATTATTTATAAGCAATATTAGCATTTTATTGCTATTAATTAAACTTGAATGGCTGGTTAAAATCAAAATTTTAGTAATAGTAATATTTATGGTTTTCTCATAAAAGTTATCTTTATAATAAATGAAAATTCAGGTATATAGAGAGAAAAATATTTCACCATAAAGTACACCTTTAATTCAACTCATATTTTCACAAAATGTTCTTATTAAGATTTTTTTTTACTATAACACTGTTTTTTTATCATTGCATTTTTTAATTTTGTTTCCACAGATTTTTTCAATGAAATTATGTAATATATTTATATTCATGCTTATAGATCACACAAAAACTATTTAAGATTTAATATACTATCTTTTAGAAAACATTGCCCCATTGAAAGTGCTTTTGCAGTAATTACTACTTTTATCAAACACATTTGCAATGTCGAGAATGTAAATGCTTTAAGCCTTATAAGATTAAATTTTTAGAAAAATAATTTTTCCACATAATTATAATTGAATAATTACTTAACTTTGAATACTTTATATTTGTATGTTCCATACCTACCAAAATCCGTTTTTTTTATTAACATTAACAAAATGACAATTGAATAAAAGTAATATGATGCTTTATTCTATTTTATGATTAATAACAAAAATATGAAAGATACGATTAATATTTAAACTATGCAAAACTATTTTTAATACCAAAATTGAATTAAAAATAGCTATGTTCCTTGACACAATTAAATAAATATTGCAGAAAAACAAATCACTTTTTTACGTATTATTTTTAAAACAATATTCAGCAGATCCTTTTACATCTATATGAAAATCTGATTCATTTTCAAGTTAAATCTTCTCTGAGTTACATATTTGGCTGCTTATTTATTTCTGATATAAACACTGCAAAGTAAGTCAGAGATCTGTGCTATAAATCAAATCAATATTAACATATAATAATAAAATATTATTAAATATGCATGTTGATTGTTTTCTTATTTAAATTAAGAATTTAAGCAATTTTACAATGTGGATTATTTTCTATTGAAATTTAACTTTATTAAACATCACACACACACACACACGCACGCGCACACGCACACACACACACACACGCGCGCGCACACGCACACACACACACACACACACACACGCACACGCACACGCACACACGCACGCACGCACGCACGCACACTACATTAAAATCTGTAGGTGTAGCATTTTCAGGTGGACAGCTACTAATTACAGTTAGCTTTTCTGTAAACTTACAGTTATTTTTTCCGTTAACATTTCTGTATAGTAAACTTTTCTGTGATCCAAACAATCTGTTTTACAAGATAAAAAATGTAAAATCATTCAACCCAATTTTTCATTTATTTTATTTTTCGTTTTATTTATTTTGGTGTTTCTGTTCTTTTAATATGTATCAAACCATCAACTATTTTTTTCCCTACAACTACAAAATAATAGATGAAGATCCGTCTAGAAACACGTAAATGTCACTTGTAGAGTTGATTATCTTACCTTGTATTCACAGATATTTTTTTCCGTTTCGATTTTCTGTAAACCGTAGAGTCTTGTTACTATTCTATTTTCTTTACCAGAAAATAAGAATTCTTTACCAGAATATATATTTATATAAAAAAAAAACCAAGAGCAAGACTTTTTAATAATATGAGAAAAATATTGTTACAATGCTTCTCATGAATAAAAGCTATACAAATACTTTTATAATTCGTGCAATAAACTGATGGGTTTAGTTTTTTTGTTTATCTGTTTATCATGAATATGTTTTTTATTTCTGTTGACTATCATTAAATATAATGCTATTTTGTGGCATTAATTTACTTGTTACTGCAGATCTTAATGATTTATGTTGATTACACAGTAAAAGTAAACAAAGAATTTACGAAGTAAATTTTAAAAAAAAAACAAAATCAATTGTTTGAAATTATCAATATATTCGGCGAAAGATTATTATGAAACATATAATTTATAAAATTAAAAAGCAAGACATTTTTCAATAATATTTTTAAAGCATTCCAGTTCATTATAATAAATGTGTATAATGTGCATTAAAATACTTTAAACGCCTTGCTTTATGAAATGTTTCTTATTAAACTAGATTTAATAAATAAAGACCTAAAATATTTTCATCTCTTTTCCTCATAGTTTTAAAAACTTTTATTAAGTAAAATTTCTTTACAAATTAACCAATGCCCTAAAAAATAGCCTGTAGAAATCAATATTTGCTTGGAACAAAAAATTCTGCAAATTGGCACTTGTAGGGTTATTTATTAGGAGAGCTGCTAGTGTGAGTTATGTGTTTCTTCTCCTTTCTGGGCACTTTGTTTATTCATTGCATTAGTGGGTATGGCTCATATTATCTTTTTACAATTAAAGATTTCCTTCTAATTTTATTTTAAATACTCTATTATTTAAATGAAATGCCTTTTCATTATCAACCTGATGGTTAATCAGAACTAGATTCTTATTAGATAAATTTTAGCATACTATCTTTTAACTTCCCTTTAAATAGGATAGAGGGAAAATAAGTATAACCAAGAGTAACAAAAATAATTTACCTTCTATGTATGTGGTATATATCTTATATGCATTTGTCGTATATGAACCTAGCACATAATCTTTTCAGTATTATCCTGAATATATTAAATGCTGAAAACAAAAAATTGTTAATATACCCTAAATTTTAATTTTATATACACATTTCTATTTTCTAATATGATTTATAGATAATTTAGGAGAATGTCAAAGCATATTTCATATTTTTAGAGCATAGAAAAAATATTTGTATTCATATTTAGAAATATTCATTCCTAATGAGAGCAAAAAAATATTTTCATTGCATTTGTTTCATATTTTCTGAATATTAATCTTGGATTTGAACTATTATTAGTGCGAAAATCTGACACTTATGAAAGATTAACAATAGCATAATCAATGAATTTAATTAAAGAATAGTATGGGAAATATTATACAATTGACTAACTACCATCATTTAAAAAAATTATAAAAATCTTAAACATGAGGGAATGTAAATATTCTCCATAAATATTTTTTAAATATTTTTCAAAAGTATTTACAAAGCTAAATATTTTTCCCGTGGATTTTGCTACCGTTATTTCTTTCTTCATTAAATCAATACAATAGTGGTAATTGCTCACATTAGTAAACGTGACGATTTTACAAATTAGGTTTCAACCTTATCGTAGTATGGAAAATATATTTTTTTTTTTATTTAAAAGTAACTTTATAGTTAAGCTGTTATATTTTTATAGCAAATAATTTTCGAAACTAAATTATCAAATTATCTGCTATTTTTTTAATGTTTTCGATACCTGGCTACTGAACACCTTCATATTATCATATTAACAATGTTCGTGTCAGTGTGGTCCAAGAATTATATAGGTACTCTTAACTTAGAAACTATAACCAATAAGATTCCCAGACATGGCCTGCCAGACTGAGAATCATCATTCTAAGGGGGAACAATGTGACATACTTGTTGTATGTGTGATAACAATGTGAGATAAAGTATGATCTAAAGACATACTTTAGATCATGCATCCAATATTAGTGAATATGAGAATAAGGCTGGATTTCAAATTCCTTACCATCCATTAACAAAGATGCTCAAACCAATGATGCCCCCATGATCTGTTTCAAATCTTTATTTTATTAAAGTTTACTGTAATATAAGAAACGTGTTTCATATTGATATACAACTTTTGAGCATAAATATGAAAAAAAAAATTTGCACTTATTTTGAATTTCGAGAATGAAAATAAACATATATTAAAATTAAAAGTGAAATAATTGTTTTATATAATATGTTTTGTATTAGAGATGAAAAATAAATAAAGTATCGTTACAAATAAATACGCTTATTGATCCAACAAAGGTTAAAGAAAACAGGCGAAAGCAAGACTTCCTCATTATAAGTGCAATATCCTCGATTGTCAAATAAAAAGACAACTGAAATGCATTATACTAAAAGAAAAGAAGAGGATAAAATTAAATGTTGATGTGTTATACAGACAACTGAATAATAGAAGCACAAAGAATAAGCAATATTTTCATGGCAATTATATAGATTAGTCAGAAGTAAGGAATTGACTTCAATAAAACATTGACTGGTAGACACTATAAATGAATGATGAAACAAAAAGTGTAAATAATTGAGAAAATTGAGATTAATAGTTCAAAGAGAACTCGGAAGGAAATCATAAATATAATATACTATTTTCAGCATAAACACATAAGTAATTAAAGCAGAATTGTAGCATTTAATAGTAAAGTAATTAAAAGCGACTTCAGTTGAGTTAATAATTCAAATTCTCAAAAAATAAAAGTTCAGGATATTCAAAAAATCCAAGAGCTATTACTAGATTCAAAGATAAATATGTTCCATAAGAAAATGTATCACTGAATATAGAATATCACTGAATAGAATTTTTTTTAATAAACAAATTAAAAAAAATTCTTCAAAATTTTTACATATTTTAATAATAAGTAACAAAATGAAAAATACCATCTAAAATAGTATTGGTAAGTTTCACTTTTCAAAATATTTAAGCTACACTAATTTCTTAAATAATTTCAGGTCAAAAATGTGCATATCTTTTAAATTAAATATATATTTTTTAGATTTAATGAATACAACTCTGATTTTAGTGAAGTTAATAAATAAAATTATGTTATTACAAATCCCTCTTCCATAACTACTAGAGATAATATTACTTTCTTACTCATTAAAGAAATAAAGTTAATGAACTAAAGTTTAGTAAATGGCTAAATTTTGATAATTTTGAAAAACGAACTCAACTATGCTGAAATTAGAAACTGCAACCCCATTAAATTTTGTGTCTCAAGTACACTTTAGGATAAGGAGATTGTGCAAGCAGGTACATTGCTGAATAAAATAAATAAAATATGTTATAGTAGAACCTCAGATGTTCTATTTAGATACATAATTCATATAACCTGGTGTCCTTGATGTCTAGGGTTTAATAAATACTTGGGAATTTAAACTGGTAATAAAAATATATGAGTTTCGGATCTACATAGTAGAATTTATAACAGAATAAATATCAAAGTAAAAATTTCTTTTCCTGAAGTTTTTCCAGATACAAAATGTTTCACAAAGGAGCTCCTTGAAGGTTATGTTAACTTTAACAATTGTTATTAATCGTCAATAAAGAGATGAATGTATGTTATATAAATGAATTCAATTACACAAATGATAATATTATAACTCTTACATCTAGAATAAGTTATTTCCTATTACTTTGCATTTTTTTACCCAAAAAAGTTTTGCGAAACAGTCCAATGATCAACATAAGTTTCGCAATGAATCAAAAAAGGAAGGTATTTCTTATAAAGTCTGCTGATTAGTCTGCTTATAAAGTCTGCTGATTACTCTCAAATTATGCTGGTCTATATGAGGAACCAGCAT